>JAVQKC010145634.1:0-11026 GCA_036025475.1 Philypnodon macrostomus | reverse complement strand
AGTCCTGATTTTGTCCTGGGTGCTGGTTTAGATCTAGTTTAGTCCTGATTTTGTCCTGGGTGCTGGTTTAGACCTAGTTTAGTCCTGATTTTGTCCTGGGTGCTGGTTTAGATCTAGTTTAGTCCTGATTTTGTCCTGGGTGCTGGTTTAGATCTAGTTTAGTCCTGATTTAGACTTTTTTCAATTAAAAACACTTTGGAGATCGTTCCTGGTATGAAACAGGTTTAGTCCTGATTTGGGCTTATTAGTAACACTCGTAAAATCTCAACATTGAGGCTAGTTTTGCACGGTGCCATCAGAGTTAGTTTCTTGGTGTGTTCTTTTTGCACCATTCTTCTATTAGTCCCATAAAAATAGCCCTTTACGTTTGATCCCTATATGTCTGACCCACAGGCCGTGCTCTGTTTGTTTGCTGTACACTGTATATGTTGTTATTGGTACAAACCGTGTGGAGTGGCTGTGTCGTGAATTATTAATCATTTTTCAGAAACAGCAGCAGAAGAAACCTTATCCCAGACTTACTGTAGCAAAGGAGTGTGGCCTAGACCTGGTTTAGTCTTGGTTTAGACCTGTTTTAGATTTAGTTAGTCCTCATTTAGACTGGATTTTGGTTTGGTTATGTCTTGGTATAGCCCCTAGGTGTTCTACAAATGGATACTTAAAAAGACAAATATTTTTAGACATGGATGCACATTTTTAGATGCCAAGCTCCTCCTACACAAACAAAACAGACTTGATAATAATGGTACTTACTAGTCAGTAGCATCAGTGTTTTATTTTTCTTTGAGCTCTCTCCATTCTGTAAACTCATTTTTTCTGTTGTTTTTGATGCAAAGGTGAGGTTAAAGAAGCTTCATTCACCCTCCCAACAACTCATTTAGCCATTGACTCCCTTTCTACTGTAGCCAGGAGGGCGGTGGTTGGAGAACACTGCAGACCTACATGTGTCTGTGTCCATCAAGGCAATGACAAATATTGAACAATGTCTCGCTTCATTAAACTCCATTAGATGCTGTGAAGTGAATAGAATTGCTGGAAGTAATGGAATCCTTGACATTGAAACTAACTGAGATTTTGACCCAGAATGAGACCAGTTCATGATCTAGAGCAGTGATTCTCAAACACTGGGTCGGGACCCAAAAGATTTTTTTGGGTATGTTCATAAGCATCATCAACAGGCCAAACAAAATATCGTCCTCTGAGAAAAAGTTTGGGAAATCTCGAGAAATAGAAGATACAAAAAACAGTGCTGTAAATCCAGAGCGTTGTATTTAAAGTGATTGCGTTAATATGGTACAATGCATGGTAAAGTAGTCTTCATTGACCCAGTAGGACATTTCACCTCTCCTTCAAAGCCGCTGGAGTGATCGGTGAGAAGCAGGATCTTGGTCAGAATGTACCAAGATGGAGGATTAGCCTATTGTGCATGTTTTAGGTTGATGGTGGAGAAAACCCACAGAGATACAAGGAGAACATACAAACTCCACAGAGATAACCACTCACTGCCCTCAAAGAAAAAGATACAAAACCCTGAAAATTTGGACAGACTTATAAACAGCTTTTATCCCTGGGCTATTAAACAAACTACAGAATGACTAATTACTACAGATGCACTGAAGCTTCTTTCTTCTACAAACACCCCCCCCAAAAATGGAACTTGTGGAGTAGCTATTTCCGGTGTTCTGGGTTTTAAAATAATGAAATATCCCTCCAAAAAACCCCACAAATGTTGAATCTGATCATTTTTTATTAGTGACATTGTACATCACCCCCCCATATCGATCCAACCACACACAACATCAGTCATTTTCCTGCCCCCCATCTCCCATTAAAATGTATAAGGCTATAGAATGTTGTGGTGTCACCTGCGACCCAGCAGTGGGCCTTTGGTGGTAATTTGCATTCAACAATTGAAAATGAAACCCCATAATGAATGATTATCAGTGTACATGTCTGTGCTATACAACCAATACAGGTTATGCCCCACCTAAGGCCCATAGTTGCTGGGATAGGGTCCAGTCCATCCACAACCCCTAACTGGAACAAGTAAAAGAATATTAATCAACGAATGAATCATAAGTGTATGCACTGTGGAGGGTGTACACTATGTTGGATGTTACTTTTGAGAACCTTAAATGAACAGGCAAATGACTGGCTACAAAACAATACAAAAATGCATTAAACTGTAGTTAATTCTCAGCATTCTTCAGAGCCACCCACAGTTTGAAGAGCCCCCTCGAAACCCTTATATTTGCCTTGTATTTCTATGTAAATGTCACTGGTATCACTACATGCCTTCAGAGGTTAAACGTGAAATCATTGGTGTCCCGCAAATACAGCCTTCTCGACCCCGCAACCTCTGCCTATGTCTCCCAGTCCTTAAATACCTTTGTTAACAGGCTCCTGGGTAAAGTGAGCTATTCCCCGGGAGACAGAGACCAATAGCGCGCTTGTTTAGCAAGACTATGGTGGCACCAGTCAAACGTTAGAAACAAAGAAAAAAAGATGTAATGAAAAAAAATCTAGTCTGTGTTTGATCGTCATGGAAACGTGTGAAAAATGGCTGCCCCTCGGCAACGGAGGAGAAGATGATATTTGAGGAGGGCAGCAGAGGGGAACAGAGGGATGGGACAATGATTGTGTGTGAAATGGGTTGAAGTTTGTATAGGCTTTTTTGGATAGTCCTGTGAGAAAGAGTGATTCGTGAGTTACTGTTCATATTAATAAAAAGTATTAAGTATTATGATGAACATTGGATTGGATGTACATTGAATTTGTAGAACTATCAGTGTCTTCAGTGTAAGACAAGAAATACAAAGTCAACTAAAGTCAAGACCTTGGCTTCATGAAAATTGTTATCTTATATTTTTTGCATATTGCCCACCCCTAGTTCAGTGTCTTAACTGCTCTTTTATGGAAATAATTATAATTCTGATTATTTAAAACTATTTTTCATTGGGTAAAGATATGTATTTTTGATATTTATTTAATTAATTTTTGTTTTTCTAAATGAGATCAGCCATAATTGAACAGCTCTAGTGTCTAAATCATGCAACCCTTTTACTGTATGTGTTAGGACTGCACAACATTTACTGCACAATATTTGATTACCATGTTCAATATTTTGGGGGAATATTTTGATGCAAGAAAGTTTTTTATTTACTAGTTAAAATTGCTTTCAAATGAAAACTCAACCAAAACTTGGACAAAATGATGGAAAAAAATGAATGAATGAAAGATTTATTTAACCAGATTTGTGTTCAAGGCTCTAATAGAGAAAATAATTTTAAAACTGAAAATCTCTCATATACAAAACCATGGCGTTATTGCAATATATTTACATTTTTGAGATGTGAATATTGCGTTTTGCTGATATTGTGATAATGAGAGACATATTGTTCAGCTATATTCTGTGTCCTCCCTGTGTTACTGTAGGTTCTCTCCTCCTTCCCCCACTCTCCAAAGTCATAGGGGAATAAATGAATGTGAGAGTAAATGGTTGTCTGTATCTCTGTGTCAGACCTGCAACTGACCATTGTCCAAGGTGTGCTTCGCCTATGGCCCATAGTTGTTGGGATAGACTCTAGTCATCCTCAACTAATAGAAACAAGTGGAATTATAATGACTTATACACATGAGACCAAATCTAAGAGAATGTGATTTGAGGTTTCGTTCAAAAAGCCATAATTAGTGTTGGTCTAGTTTTGTGGTTGGCTCCTGGATACAGCTACACAAACAGTAGGCATTTACAATATTGAAGAAACAGACATGACATCATTGAGAGCACTGTGCACATGTTTCAGGCAGGTCTGAAGACATGCTTAGGTGAAGAGCTTTCGTCTGTTCACAAAATGCAAAGTGAGCGTTCTTAAGCAACATCTGTATTCATACGTGACCACACTTTGCCTTCCAAAGTACACTTGTGTACTTGACTCATAGATTCATGATGTGGTTGTAGGCTGTTCACATCTTTGTGTCTCTTCATGCTAATCCCAGATTGTGTTTGTGGAGCTAAACCAGATAAAGATAGTCACTAACGAGGAGATGCCAAATAGTCTAAGATACAGTAAGATCCAGATGGTGTTCTTGTGTATGTGGTGTAATTGTAGTGGTGTATTGAGACTAATTGAGTGTGAGGAGGGTGAGTGCTAGTTTAAGGACAGCTAATGAAGAGACAATGATAGGGTCTGACATGGGAGGTCTAATCTGATATGAGGCCTACACAAGAGTGAGAAACTTTCAACATATATGAAATGTCTTCAATGTGTTAAAGTTTGACAGTGATGATAATCATTTATACATCTACTAATTCCTGTTAGGGGTTGCAGGGGACTGGAGCTTATCTAGCAACTGTGGGTCTTAAGTGGGAAATATACGAGTATGGATACAAACCCATTAGACATCATCTCACACTGAACCACAATTCCACTATACTACAGTTTTACTGGTCAGACTACAGTTTATCTGAAGCTTATACTGTACGTATAAAGCTATATTCATTTAATAGCAGTCCCCCCAAACACAAACATATATTGATTTAGACCAGGGGTTTCCAATCTTTTGTTATAGAGGGCCATATTTGAGAAAGATAAAATGTGCAATGACTGACACACTAATGGATTCTGGCCCACCAGCTGAGAACCACTGATGATGAAGATAGAAGTGGCTTGAAAGCAGTAGAATGATTCAATTATCTAAAAAAAAGCATTAATATGTCTCTTATTTGTATAAAACATTTTGAATTGCCCTATATGATTTGTGCTATACACATAAACCGGCCCTGCTTTACCTAAATACGGCTACAGGGGCTGAGCTGAGGGCCATGACTGACACTTATTTAGACTGATACATGTCACATTGTTGTTTGTATTAGCTTTGGAAGCACTTCACTTCCTTATTGTCTAGACCACAGTAATTGGATTCAGTTCATTATTTTTTCTCACATCTTTATTACCTTTGAGTCTGTGTCAGTCACATGCCTCTCATCAGCCGCCGGCTTTTTTCTCTTTTTCATTTATAATAACAATCACTACATCTCCCCCTGTTAGTGTGTGCTCGAAGTGAAGATACAGTGGGTGAAGTGCCACTGGACAGCTGTGTGTATGTATGTGTGCGTGCGTGTGTGTGCGTGTGTATTCTCTGTGTTGCCGATCTGGAAGACACAAAAAAACAGGCAAACGGCCCCAGAGCAAATAACGGAGCAGACATAGTGATGGAGGAAGGGACACTCTCTGAGGAGATGAGAGCTGACAATGAGTTTATATCTGGACTGGAGTAGGTAGTAGAAGACACTGGTATGTTTTTTATTGAGTTAGCCTGTTTTTTGTTGATTTGAGGTGGATTTCTAGGAGAATAAATAGAGGGGTGAAAATCTAAAAGTACCCAAGTGACATTTAGACAATATTGAGATGCAAATCAGATAATTCACTTTGGTGACCCCTAATGGAGAGTTAAAAAGCCAGTTTATTGTATGGTGGAGAGAGCTATGGAGTCACTTCTGTCTTGAATGGAAAAAGGCTATTGTGAAATTAGATTTGCATGTTGTATTATTAATAGAAATGTAATGATAAATATTCCAACTCTTCCAGATAAAAATACATAAACATAAAGTCAGGAAAACAATGTATTATCCACAGAGGGAGTCTCCTTTAGTTTGTACTGTAGTAGGTACTTTCATTTGAAAACTGTGGCATATCGTTTGAATTTTACAATCTATTATGAACAGGAAAATAGTTATTATTACTGGAAATATTTATGCTCGTACAGATTTCCATTTTGCATTGTAATATATTTCATCGTCTAAAACACAGAAATTACTGCATTTATCTCCAAATCTGTCCTTGAAAAACACTTATTCCTCCCTCCATGGTGTGGATAATCTCAGAAGTGTACAAGCGGTGTGGATGAGGCGTAGATGAGGCGTAGATAATTGGTTTTGTGCAGTGTGCGGAGGTCAAAGGTCAGCTCCAGTTGAGAGGAGCCTCTCACAATCGGCTCATTAACAGGAGGGTCCCATTCACCGCACAGTGTGGGGCTGTGTGCAGTCAGGCTCATGAGGCAATTACTCTGTACACAAGAGGAGGAGGGCGAGAAAGACTGAGTACTACAGAGGAGAGACTTGAAGGATTTAAACCCACAACTTTTTGAATGAACTGCAGCATAGGACAGTAGTTTATAACAACTGCTATGTGTGAAGGAGGAGGAAAGTACTTTAGAATACAGCTGGCCTTGAACTTGAAGTGGGATTTGAACCCACAACTTTTTGAATAGAAGTCAAGATGTTAACTTAAGTCAATACAACCTGTGCATGTCCCATATCAAGTTACAAAGGAGTTGAGGCTGCTAGAGAGCTCGTTCTATAACTGCAGTGTTGGTTGTGCCAGTGCATACAGTTGTTGTGTCCTTGGGCAAGACACTTACACATTATAAATGTGTTCGTGTGATTGATGTTTGGTGGTGCCTGGAGAGGCCGTAGGCAGGACAGCTGTGGTTGCCTCTGCCAGTGTGTGACTGTCAAAAAATAATGTTGCAAAGAGTTTCAAAGGCTGAGAATTACTATATTAATATTATTATAATATCCTCAAGATTCAGATTTTTGTGTAAGTAACCTGAACAAGTAAATATAGTCATTGTGAATCCAGCCCCTGAACACATTAATGTTCTTACTCTGGACATTTCCTTTTCTGTAGCTGCAGGTGAAACTCCCAGGTGGCTTTGTCTCAATAACAGACATGAACAAATGAGTGTCTTCTGTGATTTATTCAACTCTATGACAATGACAACAATAGAGAGGCAGATGTGTGACCGCTGGCTAAACTCTGAACACACACACACACACACACACACACACAGACAGACCATAATGCACTCTGTTTTCTTCTACAGAGGACGACATAAGGTCAGAGCTCCACCCGTTACAGTAGTCCAGTAACATGAGACTTCCACAGAGGGTTGGTCCATCTCTGTGAGGACATGCTATTAGGTATAAATAGAAGAATCGATGAGGAATAGGTATTTATAGTATGGGTTAAAACTGCATTGGTGCTGAGTTAGAAGACTATAGTAGTAAATGTGCACATTGAACATCAACCTGAAGAAGGTGATATGATATGGGTCACCAAAAAGCCTCATGGTTTCAATGTAAAATCCAGTGTTGATGTTAAATACATCAATCAAGTCTGTATCAGTGTAGGCCAGACACAATAATCAGAATAATCTAACTGTTACAGACTCTCACAGTAGGCAACAGAAGATCATTTTACCTGTGGCTGCTCCAGGTCTCATGGGAATAGTGACATCATCCTTCAGTCTCCTCTCAGCTGTCAATCAAACTCACAATGAGGTCAGAGGGTTAAGCCCCACCCAAAACTGTGTTTAGTATCACCTTGAACAAACCGCTTGAACTTTGAGCCTATATCCTTCATGAAAACATTAAGACATGTCACAGAGCCTGTTGACGTGAGATTTACCTGTAGCTAGGATTATGGTACAAATTATGAAACTATGTTAGAAGTAAAATCAGATGAGAGAACAAATACAATTTTTCAGAATTCTCTAATTGGTTTATTTGTCATATGCAAATTAACACAGGTCAACAATGCAAATGAAATGTTTAGGATGAGAAGAACCATTAGACAAAGTAATAAGATGCAATAGAAATATAAAACTAGGCCTGCGCTGTCGTCCCCGACAGCAAGGTGTATATCAGCGAAACGGCCCCATACGTCTGCCCCATACGTCTGCCCCATACGTCTGCCCCATATGTCTGGGGGCGCTATAGAGGCATTCTTTATTTGACCTTTGTAATGTGCCTATGTACATTAAGTATACAATTGCCCGGATCAATGTGCCAAAATTCACGAAATTTCGTTTATGTTCAGCAGGATTATTGGCTCAATAAAAGTGCATCAAAACATTATTTTGTGAATCATTTAATTGTCTGGATCTGCAGACACGGGCGTAGACGCGCACCGACGTGATTCCATAATATTGTCGTTTCGCCAATATAATAATACAGCCAACAATATTTTCAATGTGATTGCCCTTTATAACAGAAAGGCAAACAGCTCACCTTGCTAAGATAAATCGAAAGCTGAAGTTATCAGCTTTTTATTAAAGGACACTTCTGCTCCTCTCTGGCCACTTACTGTGAAGACAGATCTGTAAGGCCAAATTGAACTGTTTGTTGACTTTTTGTAGAAGAAACATTAAATAATAGTTTGGCCTTTAGTAGCTAAAACCCCTGAAATTGTGCACAACATATAACCAACAGTGCAACTAACTAACTATATGGAATGATAAAAGTGAGTTCTAGCAGCTGCAGCTCAAGAGTACAAACTAAATCTTTATCTGCAGGTGCAAACTGACAAGAACAGCTTGGAGAAAAGGGAGACTTTCTTCAAATCCCATGACGCCTGTCAGCACGCCCTGAAACATTATATACAAGCTCCAACAACGTTGTATCAAGCCCACTGTGGGGCTGACTGAGGAGAGGCTTACTGTAGTGGTTTTTAGCTCAGTGGGTTCTATTCTGGTCCTCTTTCATGATGCCCCCCGCTGCGGCCTGTGAGAGAGTGTCTACAACATAGATCGATATTCTCACACTGTCACCTGCTGGGAGGCTTCAGCTAAGTGTACGAGTCCTGACCTCCAGCCCAAAACAAAGTCCAGACCAAAGGAAGGTCAGCTTTTAACTTCCTCAGCTATAACAACATGCTGCATCAGCCTCTCATGTATCACGACTCTGCAACAGTGTTAATACATATATATTCTCCCAAACCCTACCCTGTAAATGAGCCTTTTGTTATAATCCAGTATATTTACATTCATGTACATCACGCCATGTCTGTTCATTAACATGCTCTGTCCCACTCAAAGTAAATAAATACTCAACCATTTTTATAGTTCAGGGAAGAAAATGGGTAGACTGTAGAATACTTAATAATTGATCAACTATAAGTGAATAAGGTTATGATTTTCAATGTATGAATGATAATTAGTGTTGAATATAACTTATATATTAACGTCAGGTCCAGTAGTGTTTAACCTGACAACAAGAAAAATGTAAATATAAAGATAAAAATGTATTTGTGTGTCATTTTGAGACTATGTGGGGTCATTATGGGACAAGACAAGAGGACATTACAAACTGATATGAGTCAATAATGAGAATAGACCAGTTGAGAACTACTCTTCGAAAGGTCAGATCAGTGTCTTCAGGCATATTTTAATCCTGCAAACAAACAGCAGATCCATGATTAATATATATATATTAATATATACTTTGGTAACACTTTATTTTACATTGCCCTTAACTACATGTACCTCATTAAGTACATTTTAATACACTGTGACACAACAAAGTGTATTGCGTTGTATGAGGTAGATACAATGTAGTTATTGGCTGTAAAATAGGCCTACCACATTGAAATATTCACCTTTCATTCACACAGTCACTTGCCCAGGCATGCATATATTTATATTATATTACTACTATCATGTTACCATTGGTGACCCACAATTGCCCCCTGCGCCAGTGTTGTGGATGAATGCTGGAGTCTCACATAAACACATCTGTCCTACAGGCTACGTGACGCAGGTGCCACCGTGCAACGACATTTCATGATAGCGCACTCAAAGGACCTCGTTTCATGCGTTTCTCTCCCGCCTCTCGTCCATCCAACAGCTCAGCATTTGTCATGTTGTATCAGCATTATTCAGACATGCAGCCCTCTGTCTAACCATGAGTAGCGGAGCCTACCTTCACACACCCTCTCCGAGACCCTCTCGCGTGTCCGTTTGTGGAGATCCAGCTAAATGCACGCAGTCGTTGGTTTTTGTGCCGTGTCATTCAGCAGCTATGCATTCATGCAGTTGGCACTCTGGCTGGTGCAGGGGGAGGCAGCCCAGTCACGGGGTGTCCCACTGGTACATATCCCGACAAATAGCGCTCGAGCTGGTAAGTTTGTGTTGCTAAAAATAGGCCAATTCAGTAGCTCTTGCAGCATGCCAAAATCCTAGCGAACTGTGACCTCAATCTTTACTTTACTTTTATTTATTTGAGAAGAGGGACAATGTGCATTAATGAACATTCAAACAAATGTAAATGCACCCGAGTTTGCCAGCCATAAAAATACATTATATAAATACAATGCATAATATCAGTCACTTTAGATATATGATACACACAGAAAGGAACAATACATTACAAAGAAAGATATAGAGTTTTTAGTGTTGGCATGTTTGGGATTCAAAAATCTAGTTACAGACAGTGTGTTCAATCATGTGATCATCAAAGTCAGGGATTTGAACACACTAACTGTATCTAATCGTATTTGGGGGACTGGAGTGGAACTTCATCTGTGTGCCAAATTCATAAGTGGAACATTAGGGAAAACACACACAATTATATAGCAACACTATTATACAACATTTCCTGTGTAAATACAACCAATGACAATACTAATACTGCGTAACCGTGTCCAGTTAGGGTCTGTGGATGGCCACTGTCAATTAAAAAAAGCATGCAGCATGCACTTTAGTTCATTGATTTTATGCAATGTTTATACCAGTTTATACCAGTTTATACCAGTTTATACCAGTGGTGAGCTAATGTAAACTGCAACCATTTCTTGACAAATGAGATACAGCCTTCGATCAGACCTCAGTGAAAAAATATGTCATGTGGAGTTAACTGGTTACTGCAGGTGAGTGAGAACATGAGTGAGTGATAAATTGACTATTGATTATTTTATAATTTTAAAAATATGAGAAAATGCTTGGCGGGCCAGATTATAAAGCCCAAAGGGCCGCATGTGGCCCCCGGGCCGCAGTTTGTCCACCCCTGGTTTATACTGTAGTAGCCAAAAGAGCAGGTATAGTCATCATAAGTCAGTGAATCAATGATCTTTTATGACGACGGTGAAGGTTGTCATTCATCCAGGTAGAGGTCATTCTGAAAGTTGAAAAAGGGCATCTGGACAAGGTTTTGATTGTTGAAAAGCTTTCATCTGCCAATCCAGCAGAC
>JAVQKC010145624.1:0-25857 GCA_036025475.1 Philypnodon macrostomus | reverse complement strand
TAGGCTAATTAAAGCTGCACTACCTGATCCCTTGTATTTTGGCAAAGATCATTATTTAGTTGTTAGTAAAGCATAACTAAAGTCATCACCTGTGGGCTGTGTTGTAAAGGTTTTTGTTTTAGAGCGAGGGAAGGAACTGTTTAACCAATCACACACTTCCGCTGTGCTGGAGCTCTCTGATTGGTCGATACATCCGTTATTTATCCAGAACTAGAATCTGTCAGGAATCATTTGAAGGAGCTGGTATGAACAGCTTAAACACGACTATTTTTCCTCCAGATCTCTGTTATGTTAATTCCTACTTCCTGGCTTGTGTACATACTTCCTGGTTTGTGTGAGACCGTGATAGAGGGTTGCGAAGGAGATTAGTTAGAGACATCACTTTTCCAGTCACAAAATCAGGTAGTATTTTATGATAAAGAACCATCTGATTTGTCATTAAAACTGAGTGGTAAGGATTAGGGCTGAGAATACACCACGTAAAGAAATTCTCAGAGACACTTTAATTGACTTAACATAAAATCAGCTACTTTACTACAGCGCTGGGGCGGAGCCAACGTAGAAGCCAGACTCTAGAGCTAATGTGCATGCAGGTAAGTGTTGTGTTGATTTTTAGTTTTGTCAAGTTCTCTGCAGGCTAACATTTACTAGTGATACAGACTTTAATATGTATACTATAATAATTTATTGATGCTACCACGACTAAATCAACTAAAATGGGCCTTGCCCGGTAGTTTGGCTGATTGTTAATTGACTGAGATGGCGTGAGTCTGTTCCTAGCAATGTTACCATGACCTCTGGTGGACAACTTGTGTATTGAAATTCAGTGGTATATGTTGATATGATTCGATCTTCAATAGATTTTTTTAAAAACAACTCTTTACTATTTTTAATCCAGTTACCTAATAATTAATGAACATTTTATTTGAGTGTGTGTAGAATGTTGGTAAACATAACTGAAATGGCCTTGGATTCATATTTAGAGGATAAAGGGTCTTTATTGTTTTTCTTAAACACATTGACAACCCAGGACAGAAACAGGAATATTATACACACTGGGATAAAGATGGTGCAGGTTGTATAAAGAGAGGTTTCATTTCGTGGCTAGCATGAGAAACACGTTAGAAGTCCCTTGTCATATTTCCTATAGAGTTCTTGAGGTAATTGTACCAAAGTACTGCTGTGCTGAGTAATACATACAAGTACAATAATCAAATGAATCAATACCTCCAAAAATAAACAACCATTGCTATCACTCTATGGAAGAAAGAAACTAAAATAGCATATTTAATTACTCAAGATATCAGGGAGAAGGTCAGTTGTTTTGCATAAAATCACAGAGTAATATAACATTTTGCTAATGGCAAATGTTTTTGATTCATCCACAGAGAAACAAACCAGGGGAACACCATGATCTAAAGAATGAATGAAACAATCTCATGTCGAGTTCCCTTTATGTTCCTTTTGTACAGCCTGGAGTATTTCCAAGTGGACGGATCAGTGACACCCAAGACACCTCACCTGCTTTACAGCATAGATGAGTTGTCAACACCAGTCTGACTGACTAATACAATTATCATATTATCTCCATCCATGCCCTCTTCCAGATAGCTCTATCAGACAACACGCTACTTCGCTGCTAGGTTGTAGCTCTAGTCTTGACTGAGTTTCCAAGACATGTGCGTGTTACCTAGCGTTACCTTTGTGTCCTGCTGTGCCCCGTATTAGGATGGCTTTCCCAGAAGGAGAGGGTATCCCGGCTCTCCTTCACCTGAGTTCTTGTTTGCTGTTTAAGAAAGCAGCTGAGGGACAGACACTAGCTGAGTTGTGCTGAAATGAATGACTGTGTCACAAGTGGATTGTTGCAACAAGAAGAACTGGAAAGAGACTTTAATCTCACAGCCGGTCCTGTCTACAGTGAGCTGTTCTTATGTGTCAAGGCTGTGTTTTCTCTTGGTTTTGTGTGCATACATAAAGTACATAATGTGTCCAGTGGCAATGAATAATACAGAAATGATGACAAGATATCCAAAGTGTTGTGGCTGTGGAGCAGAGATGACCATGATGAAGTGAAGTAGATCCATCAAATAATTCATGGAGCTTTGGACTCCATTGACCACCCCTCGCTCTGACTCACTGATGTTCTCCTGCAGCAGCTGGGTCACTGTCAGGTCAAAGGACCACAAACCTAAAACATAAAAATATCTTAGGTTATATAAAATCTCGTTCCATAAACCAGTGCTGGCATAAAGTCACCATTGTATCTGCAATACCAAAGGGTAGTTTTTGCAATGCTCTGAATATACAGAAACAATCTGAAATATTCACATACATTGCATGCTTACAGACTTACCAATACGCGCTGTGATGACACCTAGAAACAGCAGTATAATGGACATGTATGACTCTGGTTGTGTGCCAGAGGGCACATTGTCAAACAGCACAGTGTTGTTGGTCCAGTGGATGGACGAGCGGTCAGGTAATAGTGGTTGGTTTCCTCCACCTCTCAGAGAGTAAGTGTGTTTTTGTCTTTGGCTTGTCATCCCTCCAAGCTCAGCGGAAGAGTTTGAATCAGTGTAAGGGCTGAGCAGGCTCAGATCCATGGGGCTGCCTGGTGCAAACACAGAGCTAACACAGAGCAGTAAGCAGCCAAGGTGAAGGCAGCTGGAGATAATGCCAGTGTTGACCAGGCCAAAGGACTTTCTCAGTCTTGTGAACAGCACAGTACCCATGAGGCCTGTGATCGCTGATACTCCCATCAGTAGACTGAGGAGAGAGCCACTTATGCCCTGAGTGTATGCATATCCTGTAGTAATGCAGTCAAAGCCCAGCACTGTAGTGTAGAGGAAAGCCAAGCCCATACCCGCAAGAAACACAGGCTGTCTGTAGTAGGCTCCCCATCCTTCTTTACAAGTGCTGACGAGACAGCGCAGTCTCCACAAACACACAGGCAGCTCTTTGGACTGATTTATACTGGTGCTGCAGGTGCCTTCTGTCAGAGCTGCAGGGTTAGTCCCATTCTCTTGAGCTGATAAAAAAGAAAACAAGATGCATAACTACTATGTAGTATGTACTTTAAAGCTATTTGGAATAGAAATAGTTTATACCTTGTGCCCTTCTCCTTTCTCCTCTCTGCAGATAAGCCATATCTTCCTCCTCAGCTGGTGGTTTGACAGAGAGAGCTGGCACTATACGGTACACTCGTGATAAGAAGAAAAACTCCACTATAAGAGACACAAGGTTCCAGCCCAGGATGAAGCCACAGCCCACTACATTAGAGGCCAGAGTCATGACCTGGCCCACTGCGAGTGGGGCCAGGATGTTGGTCACCTGATCTATTCTCCTCATAGTTGCATTCATCCCTGTTTTCAAACACAATGAATCATTGCACCATCATTACAGCTGAATGAGGAGATGTTGACAGTTTGACATTATACAAAGGTGTCCATTTGCTTTGGACAACATAAACTAAAACATGTTTTTCTCACCAGCTAAGTGACCCCGGTTGTAGCCTGTGATTACAACAATCCAGTCCCTCTGAATGGCAATGGTCAGTGCTGTGCTTGCAAGGTTTGCAACATCTGCCAGGACGATCACCACCGTATAACAAACCACCTTGTGTAAGTTTTGTGATGCAACAGGTTACTATGACAGCACAGAGCAGCCACAGGCTCAGACACATCAGGACCACACAACAGAAAGAATAAACAGTAATCCAGCTCTATTATTTCAACTTAATGAAAATATTTATTTAAAGTCTCTTTAGGCTGTACTCACAGTGAGCCATCCATCCCAGACTTGTTCAATCCAACTCTTATACGAGAACACCAACATCAACACAATGCTACAGACTGTCACTGAAATGTTCTGGATAAACAGAGATGCATGTGCAACTAAAACAGAAAGAAACATAAAAACAAACAAAGCCTATTGTGAACAAAGGATGTCTATATGATATATTATATCTATAATCTATAGTGCACACCTTTGTTCCTGGGATTTCGATCAACCCAGTCTCCAATCAAAGCTCCAAGTAGGAGCACTGATCCAGCTAGCACCAATCCAAATACTGCAGTCAGCAGCAGGTTGCGTCCATACAGCTCAATCAGAAACACTGAGATTGCAAAGTGCCACATGCGATCTCCCTGTTCAACACATTCATGTGTTTGAAATTTGAACTCTGAACATTTTTAGAAATGGGTTTATAAAGAAGTAAATAACCTTACCCACATAGAAAGTGCTCCACTGACATAGATGAGAAACTTTGGGCCTTTGAGGTAAATAAGAGCTGTACCTGCACATATAAACTGATTTTTAGACAGTGTTATGAAACAGAAAGTATAGCCATATATATATCATCACCTGATATACTGCTGGCTTTTCTCTCTCTAGTTGCCTTATTGTTGTCTGTGTCAAACTCGACCACCACCCCACCACACTGCGAGGCATCTGCTCGCTGCGACATTGCCTGGTATAAGATCATAAATACAACACAGTTGAACTGCAATCACATTTGTGTAAACTGTGGAAAGTAAAATATATTTCAATTTAATCCATAAAATATTTGACATATTTCTATATCATTTTGATTGCAAATCACTTCAATCTGCAACAAAGACTGATAGATACACTGTTCAAATGTACAAGGTTGGAAACCCAAACTGAGAGGAAAGAAGCCTCAACGGGTATGTTACCGTTGTGATAGCATGAGGCTAATTGCTAGGTACTGAAAACATTCATAGTAAAAGTTTAGGTCAGTCTCACCTTTGTTCTGAAGTCAGTATTATTATGAATCAATCCTTTTGGCTGATTTATCTGATGTATCCTGTGCCATGTATCCTACTTTGGGATGTTAGTTTCCTAAAGGCTGGAATTCAGGCTGTAGTAGCTTGAAAGGCTTAATACCATCACAGTGTTGAAGTGCACCATTGTATGAAATTGCCAGAAAAGCAGAACAAGCAGAGGGAAAACAAAGGCAGCCAGCATATTCCAACGCACGTGATCCTGAACACACAATATCACTGTCAACCCACACCACAAAAAGCACAACCGTGTAACTATGACCCAAAATATACATATGCACAAACATATGAGCAGAGCTGCACCCATCGCTCAGAGGTCAGGCCAGCTGCTCTCATGTGCATGTAAAGTATCCATTGAATTCATGTTCTAAACTTAGTCTCCACATACTTGCCTGTTTTACATGTTGTAGTAAAAAGCTGGAAAGCGCAAACCACAAATGAGCAATGGCTAATATTTTGGGATGCACCGATATGGAATTTCTTGGCCGATACCGATATTTGAATCACCCATTTGGCGATACTGATTCCGATACCGATATTCTGTAAACATATTGAATCCATAAATATTAGTTTTTAAATATTAGTTTTGCTTCATTTTTATCACCCTAAAGTTATTATTAACATAAATAAACAGGTTACCATCTTCCATCTGATACCGATATCAGTAAAAAATTTGCCGATACGGATTTTGAGCTGATATATCTGTGCATCACTACTAATATTGTGTAAATAATCTTCAATCAATATACACTAGTTTTGACCAGTGACAGTCTTTGTTTTCAATTCATTTTTATTTTTCGAGCAATAAAATACAATTCTTTTAGTGACATATTCATATGGTCATGGGCCACTGAGAAACAACATCATTAGAAAGTTTACATTGCTTTACATGCTGCATGCCAAACCTCACAAACCATGCATATAATCGGATATATATTCTCCCACGATGCTCATGTGAAGCGGTTTTAATATCTGTTTTTAATATATGTTTTTAGGAAAATTGTGAAGTTGTACAGTGCTACAAGCGGAATGGAGACAATGGGAAGAACAGATAGCAGTATACAGATAACATAAACCCATTGTGGATAGTGAAGAACATCAGCCATGGGAAAGTGAACCTGCAACATACGGTCAAAATGAAGCAGTGTTTTGTATTTCTTTATTTTTTGTCAATGTTGAAAAACTTACATATTCTGGATCCCACACTTTATAGCTCGGGGTAGTTTCAGACTCCACAACAACATATGCAAGAAAAACCAGAAGGAGCATGAAAGGGCTGACGAAACACCAGGTGATCTGCCAGTACAGGTTTGGCCGTTTGCCAGTCATCCACTCTATGTCTGCATTAAACCTGCGCATTCAGAAACACAAAAATATTTGGGTCCTTATGCTATTTGCTGATTTGTATGTTTATTTTTACCTTTTTATTCCATAGATATAGGCCACACTGATGATCTCGAAGAAGGCTATAATGAGCAGTGGCAGTGACCCTACATAGCTGTTGAAGATCTCAAGCCAGTAGTTACCAGAGCCTAATGTGAAAATCAGTCCCACACAAAATGAGATGAGGCAGATTAAGCCTGTGAAGGGAAACCAACAAATGTACTTTTTTAATGCACTGACAGCTTTAAACGGCGCAGAAGAGTCAAATTAATATTACCTGTAAAAAGCTCTTTAGGAATCCAAGATGGAATTATGTGAAGGTCCAACAGAGGAGTGAGGACCCCCTCTAGATTTCCAAACATGGACGACAGACCAAGCATAAAAAGCATTACAAAAAAGAGCACTGCCCAAACCTGGGACCCAGGCATGTTAATGACCGCTTCAGTGAACACTATGAAGGCCAGTCCAGTTCCAGAGGCGCTCTGCAGGTAAGATTACTTAAGTTTTGTTTTTTATACATGTTTATTTCATATCATTTTACCTGATCAAGGTAGGTTTGTATGTCACATGTTTTCAGATGTAGACTTTCAACCTTCAAGGGATCACTGGAATTTAGATGACTTAACCACTCCTCATAGTTTTCAAGAGTTATGTTTTCATCACCAATATTAAAAGTGTTGGTCACTATAAGTATGTTTCTAGTATCAAACAAAAGAACCAAGGTAATACAGAACACACACATACAGAATACAATAGTGTGAACAAAACTGTGCTTTATACCGGTTTTGACAATCAACATAATTTTCATTTGCTAAAAATCCAATAACAGCAAATATGGGAATTGATGCATACAAAGAGGTAAAGCTGTTGACACATCCAACAATTAAGGCGTCTCTTTCACAGTTATTTCTGTGAAAATATAAATACTATTATTATTATACTTTAAATGAATTTATGTATTAATTAATAAAATGGTTAAAGGCAGGCTTACTTTTGTGGATTATAGCTGGAAAAAGCAATAAGTCCACCAAACGCCAGTGACAGTGAAAAAAATATTTGAGTGGCAGCGTCCAACCAGACCTTAGGGTTTTGCAGTGTTTCCCACTGTGATGAATTACTCATTAATTATCTATCACACATTCACTGTTGAATGGCAAAAAAAGCCATCAGGTGCTCCAGGAAGAGTCAGAGCTCTAACCAAGAAGATGGTTAACACAAGATATGGAAATGTGGCTGTGACATAAATGGCCTGTTAAAACAAATATGATCTTTTGGTCAGACATCCAGACAAAGGAACACACTTCGTAAATTGCCACCAAGGGCCCTCCTGAACCGACCAAGATCTTAAGGATGCTAACGACTCTGCTATTTCTTAGATTAAGCATTGGAGTGATTTTTTAATATTATATTGTACATATTTCAACATTTTTGTTTATTTTAAGACATTAGGCCTTTAAATTACTCACCTTTCCAATAGTCTCAATGCCTCTGATGAAGCAAATGTACACAATGCACCAAGCAGTGAACAAACACAACACGAGCCACCACTGCAAACATCCCCTCGACTCAATGTTGGCCGTAATGTTCAGTGTTGTCCGATACCAGAAGTAGTTCACAGAGGAGCCCTCTTCACATTCAGTTACGTAGCCTGCATTACATGGTTATATATATATGTTTGTTTTGTTTGTTAAATACATTATTAATACATTAAAAATTAAACAATACAAAACAATGCCACTTTTTAAACGTGACATTGACCAGAAGGGTTTCGGCTGAAGTAAGACTTATTTTGCCGATCCTTCTTACATATATTTTTTTCAGGTTTTAAGTTGTCAACATTTACAACATTTACATATATACTTTATCAAAGCTAATACAAAGACAGAAAAAAACACAGTTTCAACAGATGAAAAACAATTTGTATTATTATATTTTTTTATATTTACATTTATGTTTGAATGTATTTATATAATATTATCACTTTATTGTCTTTGCTATTATAATGCTGTTGTTGTCTTCTAGACTCAAAGTCTGTAATAAAGTTTCATATATAATCATAACTATTATGAAAGCAATACTTTTATTTTGTATTTATTCTTTATTTAACCAGGTAAGCCAATTCTCATTTACAATGGTGACCTGGCCACATTCATTGCGGGTTAAGTGTCTTGCCCAGGGACACAATGACAGCGTGTGCTTGGACGGGGACTCGAACCACCGACCCTCTGGTTGAAGGGCGAGCGCCTACCACTGCACCACTGCTGCCCACAAATATTCATATTCATTATGTCATTATTGTTACTATATTTTTATGAATTCATTATACTATACAATTGCTTTATATTTATCTATCATATTAGATTTATACATCTTTTTAAACCTTTTAATTGAGGTACACCCTTTTAATTCATCATCCAGATGGCTCCATAAATCAACCCTTGTAACTGAGATACACATGCTTTTCTTGGTAGTAACATCTCCTATATGTATATAATAATATACACAACAAAAATACAAATCTATGTTCTAGGTTGAGAATACTTACTTGTGTGGTTCTCGTTCACAGGGCAAACACTCCAAGGAACAGGATTTTGAAATGAGTTGAAAAAGTACCAGAGTATCCAGGCGAGAATCATGTTGTAAAATAGACCCACCATGAATGATACAACTAAGGAAGCCACGCCTTTGTATTCACAAAAACGAAAGGTTATGCATGTCCTCTCCACTTTATCTCAATCACTTTATCTTTTCAAATATTATTTTTACCTAAACCTCCCATGTATGGTGAAATAGAGGACCATACTCCAATACTCCCCGTTCGGAGCCGCTGACCAATGGCCAGTTCCATGTGAAGTAGAGGGAGCCCCTCAAACACCAAGGCAATGGCATAAGGGATAAGAAAGGCCCCTATTAAAAATAAAACAGACAGTGCTTCATACTTTGACTGACGCTTGAATACAACCACAACATATGGTACTGAAGGTCATTTTATCATTACCAGTAGCTAATTAGAAAGGCAGAAATGTCACAGAAATGTGTATTTGGTAAACGTAAAACACTCTTACCTCCTCCATAAATCTGGCACAAATATGGAAATCTCCACACGTTACCGAGGCCCACTGCAAACCCAATACAAGTGAGCAAATACTGAACCTTATTATCCCACTTAGGTCTTTTAGCCATGTCTTCAGATCCTTTAGTCTGCTCAGCATCTTCACAGTCCATCATGACTCTGGTTTCTGCACTTTGGTAGCAAACGCGTTTATTTCAGCTTGACCACTCTGAGACAAAAACACACTCACACGGTCACCCTCTGTGGAAAAGCTTGTGTACTTTTGATAAGAAATGTCAAACACATAAAGTGACTCACGGAACAAGTGTTTTATGTTGATTCAGTCAGAAAAAAACATAACTAGATAATACTTTTTTAAATAATTTGACCAACTGTTTAGTGTTCTTAAGAATCACATGCAAAGCAATAATTTTAAGGAAGCCAAAGCTATCATACACTTTATTATCAAGTCAATACAACCTTCCAATTTTGTACTTGATGACATTAAAACATATATATATATATATATATATATATATATATATATATATAGATAGATAGATTAATGACAATAAAAAACACCTTTATAAATGTTCTGGTTAATTGTTGTTCTCTTGAGTTTGCAGAGAAATGCTGGTGAGTTGTGACTTCTCTTGTTTCCTTGTCTTACAGAATTTCACAACTGCTGCTAAAGGTATCACGATGCACGGTATCCCCGCTAGAATGAAGATGACCACATAGATCCATGCTGGGTACAGTTTTTCTACGAGAGTTGGAAATCTATCCTGTGAAATAGAAGGTACAGTATTTTTTCACCCTAAACAGACACAATACATTTTGGATAATAGTGACTAGTTAATAATTACCGATTCCGGGTCCCAGGTTTTGTAGAAGAGCTTTTCAGAAACTTTAGTGATGAAGTAAAACACCAGGATTAAAAACATAATGGCTGGACTGATAAATCTCCAAGATATCTGCCAGAAGAAGTTAGGCTTATGCCCAATCATGAACTGTATGTCATCATTGAACCTAAAGGGGTCACAACAGAACAACACAGAGAAAATATGATGTTCAAAATATTGCCATTGCATTGATTTTGTTTTTATTTACCTGTCTATGCCGTATATGTAAACAATTGAGAACATTTCACAGAATCCAACTACTAGCAGAGGTATAGATCCTCCATAAGTGTCAAAAAGTGAGAGCCAGTAATTTCCAGAGCCTTGAATAAAAATTAGGCCCACCAGACAACAGAGCAGACAGGTCACACCTAAGAGTGGGATAAATGGACATTCATTAAATTTGATATGAATACTCAATGAAATGCTAAAGGCTACATTTGTTATTACCAGTGACAGCCTCTTTTGGCCATGTTCTGGGGAAAACTTTTAAATCTTGGACTGGCACTAAAATGCCCTCAATATTCCCAAACATGGAGGAGAGTCCGAGGCAGAAGAGCATTATGAAGAACAGCACCGACCAGAGAGGTGAAACTGGCATTTTGGTGATGGCTTCTGTGAAAACAATGAAGGCGAGACCGGTCCCTTCAACTCCCTAATACAAAGAGTAGTTATTAGGTTTAAATGCAAAGCTGCTTTAGTACACGATACATTTAAACCTCACCTCACTAAGAAAAGTCTTCAAGTCACAGAATTTAAGATCTAGTCCTTCAATGACATCAGGGTATGTTGTGTTAAGATTCTGAACAACGTCGGAGTAGTTACTGCTGGTAATGCTCCCTTCAGCCAGATTAAAGGCATTTAGTATCGTCAAGACATTACTAAAACACATTCAGTTAGAGTGTGAACACACATGTATCCCAGCTTAGTATGAGACTTAAAAGAACATACTGTACCCATTAAGACAATTGTCAAATCTCTCTGTGGCCCTGAATCCAATAATGGTATAAATAACAGTTGCAGCATAGACTGATGTGACGCCGTTGATGATGGAGATTATCACTGCATCCTGTTCACAGTTGTTACTAACCAAATAAAAAATACAGTGATGTCCAGATTCAGTATATCAAACAGTGAATGTGGGATTAGATCAATATGAAACTCACTGCACTGAATTGTAGCTGGAGAATGAAATGAGCCCACCAAACGCCAGAGAGAAAGAATAGAAAACCTGTGCACCTGCGTCCAGCCATGTGGATGGTTTAGATAGTTCTGAGAGCTGAGGGAGGTTAGCAGAAATAGACAGGATACCAATACCAAACCACATTGAGTTTACTGAACTGTGCAGACAGAAGATGTCAGAAGATGAGATGATTGCGGACTCACTTCTGGTGTAAAGAGGAACTTAACTCCGTTCCAAGAGCCCTTCAGTGTCAGCCCTCTGATCAGAAAGATTGTGAGCACAACATAGGGAAGGGTTGAAGTCACGTATACAGCCTAATGGAAAAATGTAATAATGGTTAAAGAGTCGTTGGATTATTCTCCTTTATGTGTTCATTTTCAATTACTTTTCCAGTTGTTTCTATTCCGCGAATGATGCACAGATAGAGTACAGCCCATGCACAAATATGGCACAACAGTATCCACCACTGCAGCCCACCATCTTCTTCAATACTTGGAGTAACATTCAGGGTCTGTCTGTACCAGAAGTAATCCACAGAGGAGCTTCTGTCACACTCTGAGACTGGGCCTGTCAGAAAGTAAAGCACTTTTATCAGTATTGTGTATTTTTTTACACTATAGCAGTTATTTTTTTACCTGTTAAGTTGGCGTTCAAAGGACACTGACTCCAAGGCAGATGTTGTTGAAATGAATTAAAGAGGTACCACAGAATCCAGCCAATGATGGTGTTATAGTAAAGGCTGATTGTGAAAGATACACCCATCGATGCCATACCTGCAAATAGTTTTTGAAATGCCAAAGCTTGTCTACATTTGCTATTAGTGCTTCTGAAGAAATATGCTCATACCAATGCCAGTTAGGTAGGGATTAATAGCCGCCCACATTCCTAAACTGGCTCTTCTTAATCTCTGACCGATGGCAAACTCCAGATGCAGAAGTGGGATCCCCTCCAGAACCAAGAGAATCAAAAATGGGATCATGAATGCTCCTGAAATAGAAATGTAAATACCTTGCCTTTATTTCTATATGCCATGCATTATATAAGTAACTGTAAGTAAGTGCTGCAGATAACATAAATACAAAAATTAATATACCTGTCAATCATTATGGGTCATTGTCAATGTGTAACATACAAAAGTTAATACTGTATTATATGAGGGTTTCAACACACATTGCTCATTACATTTTAACATGTATTTTTTGTGCATTCATTTTTACTTTAGACTATTGTAACTTTTACTTTATAAACATTATTAATTACACAACTTTAATTGCAAAATAATTAATTAATTAACACATATAATTTATAATGTGAATAGCCTAATAAAACAGACTATAATAATAATCAATAATAATATCAATATCAATATAATATCAATAATATAATAAAAAACTCAAACGTATCACTTTCCTCCTCCGTGACTCTGGCATAGGTACGGGAAGCGCCACACATTTCCGAGCCCCACACAGAAGCCCACGCAGGTCAGCATGTACTGCGCCTTGTTGTCCCATTTTGGCCTATCCCCGGCCTCTTCTTTCTCCAGACTGTCCAGTTGTTCATGGGACAATATTCTGTCCTCCAGGCCTGGGTTTGGGAGTTGAAGCTTCATGTTCGTTTGAAGTCAAGTGCATTGAAGTAAGCTGACCACACGGTTTCTATGTATGGGACTTCTGTAATATATTGACAACACAAGTGTCGGAGGTTATTAGCTTCAGGGCCGTAGTCTTTAAAGATTTCGCTGAGTAAGACACAGTAGTTTTATTAGAAGCTCAAAGTGTCACATTATATATATATATATGATTGTGTGTATCTTAGCTTAAATCAGAAATATCAACAAGACTAACTATTGAATACTTTCAGATTAAGATTTTTTGGAGACTAAAAATATCCTAAAATTCAGATTGTGCCATTTTCATGTATGGCCTCTTTTTATTATCCTAGCTTTTACGTCTCTTGTCTAGAGCGCGCGACACCAAAGCAGGTGGACTGATTGCCATTGGCGCAATTCTCGCTTGCGCCACAGGAGACCGCCATTGCGCCTGTAATATGATCTGCTTTGGCCGGCTGCGGTGTGTCTGCTGTGTCCCGTGGCTGAGTTTGAGCTGAAGGAGCTGCTCTCACATCGACCAGGCGCCAAGTGCAGCAGTCCTGTCGACTTCATCAGCTCTTCAGCCGCCCGCTATGCCCTTGGATACTGCGGCAGCGTGCGTATTTATTCTGCTCTAACTGGTTATTTCCCTTGTCAGGTTTACGCCGGACCATTGTTTTTGGACTGTTGTATTTACTGTCTGCAGTCTTGTGCAGTGCGTGGAACGAATGGAGAAACCCCGAGGATAACAGGCTGCAGCAGGGTTCTGCACGAGACCAATCTGGGAGTTGAGCGTCTGTCACATCTAGCGCTGTCGCATCCAGTATTTTGATCATCTAAACCGGCCTTGCATGGATACAGCATGGCTACGATTGTGTGCAGGGTGCAGTTCTTAGATGATACTGATCCATTCAACAGCACAAATTTTCCAGAGCCCACCAGACCACCACTGTACACGTTCAGAGAGGATATCCCACTCATCAATCAGCTTTCTGGAGTCCACAGACTGCTCAAAGCACCACAGAAGGTAGGGACAACTGTTTTCAAATGTTATTTTAAACAAATGGTTGGTGATGTGGCTCATATGAACCTGGAACTAGGTAAATAAGCCAATAAAGAATTTCTGTTAAGTGTACAGAACAATGTCAAAAGTTTATCGCCAGGCAATGCAGAGTCTGAGTGATGTTATGATGAGCTAAAGGTGCTGCAAAATCTATGGTTCTTGAGAATTTATCCAAAATCACACTTTAATTAAGGTTTTCTTTATTTTCTGTTTTGAGTATAGTTTGGGAAAAGTCACGGCAGCCTCAGGATGTTGTGGATCACCACAAGTCTGGCTTCTATTCTAGTGGCCACTTAGACAGAGCAGCAGGGTGGGATGGTAGCACTTACTACTGTTTGGGGAAGAAATAGGTGGTATTAAAAACATACAAACACAAAGAGGTTAAAGTCATCCTGATTTGACAATAAACTTACTGCACCGCAGACATGAGAGAGTCACCGGGGCTGTAGGTCATAATGATGATAAGAGCTTCATAGATCAAGTCTTTCCATAAAGTCAGAGAGTGAATGAAAAGGGACACATTTGGAAGAACTTCTTGTGATTTTGGTGTAAACCTCTAAATGTCACTGACAACAAACCTGTGGTCTCAGGCCTGTCTTTGTGGATGCCCAGGTCAGCCGTGTATAAATAGCTCACTGCTAACACATGGTGTGGAGGGAGTCAAAACAGCTTACATATGCTGTGCATGGGCTGTTCCTGTCAGTTTGAGTGGAGGGGCTTGGGTGGGATATGTAAAGTAATTCAGTTTGTTGTTCTACAATGTTTTGGTGAAGATGTAGCTGTTAGGCACAACCACAGCATTATTAGACAATGCTGTTAATTTTCTTTTTATTGTTTAGTACATAGTCACATTTATAATAATTAAAATTATGAACTAAAATATCCTGAATGCAGAAATTTCAGTGCATCATGTGCTATAGATCATTATACACTATTCTTGGCCAGTGCTTTGCAGTTTATGGCTTAGCGGCCTTGAGTCCTCAGCAAAGTGAATTCAAGGATGTGAGAAGACTCTGGGATGGTGGACTCTCATTTAACCGTTTTTGGTTTGTATGTTTTCTTGTATTTTGTCTCGATCGTATCCCATAATGAGAAGTTATGTTAAATGCTGTAAAGTACAGGTTCCTTCTCTGGATGTCAGTACTCTTAAATTCTTTGCACATTGTTATGCAGAGTTGAGGTTTTGCTGGTATGTGCATTTGTGACTGTTGCCTCAGCACAAGGCTCTGTTCAGAGGTATACAACATCAAACTCCATCCTGCTTGACACGGATAAGGTGACTGTGGGGGTTTTATTCTTCAAGTCTTATCAGTGTTCTAAATGGATTTATTTGAAATCAAAGCTTAAACATTTGAATACATGACACAAATGTACTGTATATAAATTATTCATGTGTATGTGTACATGTTATACACATGTATTTACTTACAAAGGTATGAATGCAACAGTTTCCTTAAAATGGGTTGAGGAACTGATTTGGTTATGTTGAGGAAGTTGAATATAGCTGCAAGTTCTTCTTATATAATAATAATACAAATATATATATACACACACACACACAAATATGAACAGTTTAAATGACCTGACACTGTGAATTTTTAAACAATCCTCTGCAGAGTGGCTTGGTGCTCTTTTAGAAGTTGATGAGCTCGCAGTAGAGCCACTGCTCCTCTACACCAAGAGAAACCAGCTCAGGTTGTATCCAGGTGTGGATGGTAGAAAATGACTTATGGATACACTTTGACAACATCAGTATGCCACTGTAATGCTGGAAGTTTTTTCTTTGCAAAGAAAAAAAAACAATTGAAAATTGCCTTGTATTTATTCTTAGTCTCATCTCTAACTACCTCTCTGGTCAGTGGACCACAGTATGGTGGTTGAAGGGAGAGGCCAGAGCTTAGTGTGAGAGCTGAGAATTTTTGGTCACTTCTCTGGACTTAGCCTTCACAGAAGCATGTTGGGTTCATGTCCTGGGCAGAGCACAGCTAAGAAAGCTGCTGCCACTGATTATCTGGTTCTCTGATTAAAGGCCATTTATTTGTATCACTTGGCCTGAATATGCACTGCAGAAGTAAACCATTTTTCAGATTTCATAATAGTATCAAGATACTGGTAAAGTGATGGACTAAAGAACAGTAACACCAGCGTGACTAAAGCACCTCTGATGCATTGGCTAATGGCTCAAATATTCGTTTTATGACTGAATAAGGTAATTAAATGTTAGAAATATGCACAGTTCTGATGTTGATTATTATTTTATGTTTTTGTTTAGCCTGATGACTGTGCTCTGCAGTTGTCTCACAATGGGAGCTACCTGGACCTGGAGTCTACCCTGGCTGAGCAGAAAGATGAACTTGAAGGCTTTCAGGAGGATGGAGGGTAAGACAATGTCACATTTGAAAATAGATTATAAAGGCCTTTACTGGAGATTATTTACATCATTTCGAAATATAGAACTGTTCAACTGTGCAAATGGTTTGACAATGGAGCTCAACACATACAGTATGTCTGGCTCTTTTTATCAGCCACATCATTCTGACTGAAATGTGTTCGCTCTATGGCATGTATCCAAAGGTGACCCTTGAAATACCTGGCCTTGCTGGCTGTGGAGCAGCAGTGATGTCATTCGAGCCACTGTAGACATGTCTCTAAGTAATCACACTTTACTGCTGTGTTCTCTTTAGAAATAACCAGGCAACAGCTAGAGTCAGACTTTGCTAAGTTGTATGATTTAGACCTCAAGTAAATAGATCTGGATCAAGAACAGAAAGTATAAAATATTTCATACACATTTGCGAGTTATTAACCACACATGTTTTTCACATGTATAGTACGCTCACGTATCACTATTGTGCTTCCCACTTATAATATTCATGCCCTAAAGTTGGCACGAGAGTCTCTGGTTGGCTGGACCACAAACATGTATAGATTTATTTGTCCAACCTCAAATTCATAAGTCTCTCTCTGGCTTGATGTTGCTATTGGACAAGAGAGTGTGTCCTTTCCCCGCTCCATGTGAAATTATTAGGGGCTTATTGAGAGCTGTGAGGTTAAAGTAGTCCACTTCTTCTCTCGTCAAAGTCCTCTCCTGCCAGGCCCAGCTGGTGCCAGCTGGCACACACAGGTATGGATGTGTGTCATTAAACCCACACAGTGTTTTCTGAGGCTGGGGTTAAGGTGGTTAGACAATTATTTTGCAGAAATGGGGCAGTTGTGTTTGGTTTTAGATTCTGGCACTGATGTGTCCACCATCATACCCCCCTGCTCTGTGTTGTTGATTTGATAATTATACATGGCATTTCACCTTTTCTTGTTCTTTCATTATTTTGCAGCTTTTGTTTAGAACAAATCTGTCAACACCAGTGATACATCCAACACATTTCAAGCTTTGAGTTGAACCAAGTTAGCGTAGCAGTGCTCTCTTGGGCTTTCTGCAATCCTATCCCCAGAAAGGCATAATGTGTGCAGTGTGCGTTCCTGGCTTCTCCTGATCACCGGCCATTTGTAATTGATATTAATGACAGATTACATTCCTAAGGTGCCTGTGTCATGCCTAGTGTCTGTACAATCAGATTAAAGTATGATCCACGAGATATCCATGTCATAAGAGCTTAGGACCATAATCACTTCCACACCACCTTAGCAAGCCTGGAGCTTTATCCTGTTTTATGACCGGTATGTCTAATTCACAAGTTAACTTTACAGCCGAAGCATAAATCAAATGCACAGGTAAAGGAGACAACTTTGCTTTGCTAATGTTCTCCATTGTTAGCATTGGCTATGGCAGTGAAGGGGGTGTGGCCAGTCGGGGGAAAAGAGGTGCCTTAATGAGACATGCATACATTTTTTTAGAGAAAGCAACCTAGGAGAGTGCTAATTTTTTTTCTGTATATATTTTCTGGTTTTATATTGATGAGGGAGTGTTAGCCAGCTGAGCATCTCATAGACATAGATTTTGTATTGGAAGATGTTCTCTAGCTCTATGTGTGAAGTTTTTACCTTTTGGGTAGATATTGTTTTCACTTGGAATTGATTGACAGATGATTAGTCAAATCCTCAAGGACATATTCCCTGGCTTATCTTCAAAAGCTAACATGTGGCCCTGTTATTGACTACCTAATTGATTCAGCATGTGAAATGTGCAGCTGGCATGTAGCACAAAGGAAGACACTTTTTCAAACTTCACCATCTTGGTACCTCAGTGAAAAACACACGCAAAGGCCAGCAACTATTGTGCTGAATTTGCCCTTTGTTCATTCTTTATGGAGTGTTCCTGATGTGTCTGACAACCAGTTAGAAGTCTGTATGGAATCCTCTTTTACTGTAGGCCTCGTGTATTGGGAGTTCCTAATGGTAGCCAATCATCTCTCACTGGACAACTTTCATTATTTTCTTTTTTCTGACCCACTTGGACATTGTTACCGAGCTTACCGAGACACTTTTAGAGCAGCACACCAGATTTTCATTTGGGGGAAAAGTGCACTTGAAAAGAACCAGAGGAATTGTCAAACATTGTAAAGGGCCTAACGTTTTAAAGGAGGCACCAATCTTCAGTGTGTTTGCCGAGAAGTTTAAGAGTATTATTAACAGGATAAGCCAAGCCATGGTTTAATTGGTTACTGGTTATGTGAATGTGGAAATGCACTGGTAAATGGTTAATCAAGCTATCCTACTGAGAATTTAATCTCATAAGTATCATTGGTCTATTTCTCCCTTTTCTTACCCCCTGGTCTTCCAGCCGCATCACTGGCAAAGGGGTTTTCATCCAAAAATGCTGATTCAGTAGCTCTTAGTGGGGCCTTCTTGTCTGCTATTAATTGCTCTGTAAGAGGAAGGGTGGGCTTTACTGTATTTTTACTCACTTTCTGTGGTACCTCATTTGTGTTTTTTTATACACAGGATCAGTAATGCTGTGTAGCGCAGTGCTGGCAAAGGTCCACCACTTACAGTCACTGCAGCTCCCAGTATAAGCATTGAGGGGTATACAGCATAATTGTTTGGAAAAAGTAGCAGTGTTTATATACTGTAGATTAAGGGCCAGATCTATAAAAGAGACACTTATTTATGGGCGTACTGTGTGTGATTTACAACTGCGTAAACAATTACTCACACAAACAGAAATATTTAAATTACGCTTAGCACCCGCTCTCAGAAGTCCCTGATGATATCTCTTTAGTTCACCTTTGGCTGGATATGTTAGGGAGCGTCATTATTTGTCCTGTGTTGTACGAGGCTCATTCACATGCGCTTTCTGTTTATAACATGACGAGGTTTTTAACGCTCCCTGACCCACTGCCGCCACATTTGGATAGATGGATGTATTGGAGATGCATTGGAGAGCTCTTTGATAAAGATGCTGTTGTTTTTACACTGACCTGTATCACTGCAAGAGCATCCCTTGTTTTTCATGGAAGCAATACATGGGTTCAGCTCATGCGTGCTCAGAAGCCACACAAGGATGGACACAACTTTATTGTGATGCTGTTATCTCATAAATGTTCTTGTTGAGGGTTTTAGGATGTGAGACAGACTTATAAACCCCCATTTTAAAAATCAGTTAAGGCTGCAGTTCAAAGGAAGTCTGAGTGAGAGGAGAGAGAAGGTAAGGTAGAGAGGTAAAGTTCTTATGTCTGGCCTCAAATCAACACATTAGGCTACTGTTGTATGTATATATATGAGCCCTTTTGTGAAATTATATTTCCCCATCCTTTGTACAAAACACAGCGGTCTTTTGAACACAGTTTTATCATCCGTAGACTTCAGATTCAGATAACACTCGCTAAAGCACCTCATCTGCATTGTCTCCTCCTTGTTTTTTGCTCATGTACGCCTCCTTTTACCAAATTCATTGAGTCTCAGGAGCATAAATTGCGGCTTCTCCAGGTTGCACCTAGGAGAGACACAAAACGCATGCTGACCTCATGTGCGTCAGGGTTTGCTCAAAGTTTTGTTTTTACTCAGTTTGCACGCACGCAAACTTTTAGTAAATCGGCCCCTAAATGTTTAAACATATCTCATACTGGGCTGCGTTTAACTCAGTCAGTTGAAATGCTCACCCCGGTGTCGTGAGTTTGAATGCGACAGTTTACCGAATGTCACTCCCCACTTCTCTCGCCATATTGTTCTATCAATAAAGCCAAAATAAAAGGCAAAAAAAGACTGGCTTACTTTCAGAATACTTTTTCACATCATTTATTTTAATTTTGAAGCTTTGTTGCTGTCTGAGCAAAACTATTTTCAGTCACTGCAATGTAAACAATGTCATGTATAGGAAAACATTAATTTCTTGAGTCTCAAACAACTATGCAACACACACCTACACATGAGCTGTGTTTACATAACACAAGTGATTTTGTGTTTGTTTACTGGATCTGGACACCACCATTTACACTACAGACATTATACACAAAGAACAATGAGTGGCCAAGCTCCCATCTACTCAAGCAGCTCACATTATGGTCTGTTCTGTAGCCTCTCTCTGACAAAGAATGCATTTTATAGCTATTATTATTCATTTATCTTTTTCTACTATTTCTATTAGGAGGCACAGGTCACTACTGTGAAACATGGGGTATGTCTTCATCAGATTGTGTTGTGTAGAGTTTTATTTCTATTACAAGATTCATTTAAACAGATAATTCTCCTGCTTGTTGATGCACATCTAATTTGATAGCAGTGACAGCAGTGAGGATGTACTAATGCTGTGCTACAAATGCCTTTGAGACAGACTCATACAGGTTTTATAATAAAGGAATAAAGCTTTTTTTGGAGTGTTGCACAACTCTACCTACTGTGAGTTAAGTCTGCCATAGATTTACAAGAAGAGCTGTAGTAGTCTGGATTAATGACATGGGAAACAACAACTTGAGGCCAAAGCTACACTGCCCCCACAGTGTTCTGTTGCACTTCAGTCTTTGTGACCCGTTGACAGAGAGGTCACAGGGTCTCTGCACGTCTGTATCAATACAAGAAGCAGAGCTGATGTCATCTGGGAAAAACTATATTCAGTGTAAAATGTGTAAACGTATGAATAAAGAAATGTGTAAAAATATCCAACTCAAACTCATGGCTTTTTCTGTCTGTTTCAGGAGAGGGAAGAAACACAGCATTATTCTTCGGACACAGTTGTCAGTCAGAGTCCACGCCTGCATCGGTGAGTAATAAGTAATAAGTATTGTGCCTTCTCTCAAATGTTACTCAGTGGCACGAGATCTTCATCTGTTACTAGTCTTTGATCAGATTTGTGAAACAAGATACATTTTCTTGTTTTGGGGGTTACTGTGTTCTGTCACTTGGTTTTATTGGGCCTCCCGGTGCCTTTGAGTAATGTGAGGAAACTAGTGCAAAGAGCTGAGTGAAAACATATGCAACATGCTCACGGCAATACGTGCTGACACACACCGACACATGGATCACAGTCAGGTTTGATCAAATTAGGACTAAATGGTTTTCCTTTAGTAACAGCTGTGGGTCCCCTCTCTGTTTACACTCAGGTTTCATTGATAAACAATGTGCACACACTAAAATTCATTTAGTAACCTGTGCTTAAGCATGATCTTCTTGCAGAACATGAGAAAAATACAAAGTGCCCCCGCAAGTTCAAAAATACCCACAGCCTGGGAAAGCTATTACCTGTTAAACTCACTGTTTTCAGATTGTCTCTGTTCACAAAGAAGAGCATTAAAATACAATAATATTCCAAACTCTTTTTGAGTTTGAGTCTTTTACTTTTAACTAACTAAAAATGAATGGTCTATTAATATTTTTTGCTGAATACACTGCAGGTCCTGTATGTTCACAGCATGTGCCAGTGTAGTAGTAAATAGGAGTAAACACATGTTAGTAGTACTGTTTGTGTGAATCCTCTCTTTCCCCTCCTCCTGCTGTTACCTGGCTGTACTTACTTGAAGCCTGGGGAGTGGCAGACAGACTGTGGCCCGGCTCTAAGTGGATGATGACCCTCTTTCTCTCTAAGTTGACAGCCACCTGTTGCGACTTCCCGTGTGGCTCTTTGATTTATTTGGTCTAGGCAAAGTCTTGTCACAACCTTTAAAGCTAATTTTACCTGACAGAAGGGGCTGGCCTCACTGCCCCACAAATGCAAAATGACTGTGTTTATTTTGCCTCATATAAGAGATGTGTGTTAGTCTTTCAAAGATGAATGCATGCTTTCACAGCTCTGTACATTAGCTTAAATGGTTAATGATGGCCTGACTTGATCCCCCGAGGAGAGCCCCTGGACAGTCAGTGCTTTTTGTTTCTCTTTTGTCTCCCTATAAAAAGACTGTTACACAATACAATTTCAATTAGACAGGGTTAGAGAATGCTGTGAGGCAGATGCACATTTGGCAAATAAATTAGGTGTATGTTTTTCAAAGTTATTGTAAATCGTGTCTGTCTCTGTTGCCAGTGGGTCTGTGTCATATAGTCCACAGCTAAACCAAAGCCATGTTTTTGTAATGACAGTCATTAGTGTTCACATATGGCTCTGTACACACTCCTGCTTTAGAACTGTGCCACAAACCACATTTATTAAACTACTGAGCTCCACATAACTTATTTAACTTGTCAGTTAATGTTGTTTTATAATGCTACAATGATTTCCCTTTTGGCTCATTTTGTACAAAAATTGAAAGTGTATATAGTGGTCTTACATGTTCACCTAAATGTCTTGCTAGCAGCGGGTTCATCTGTCCACACTGATCCCGGGAGAGGAGTGATGGCTGTAATAAGAGGTGACACATTCTCAGTGGATTATCGGGCCTTGTCTTTTACAACTTTTATAATCTCAGCTCACAACATGATTCATTGTGACTGCTGCTGGCACTGACTTCTTTCTTCTGCTGTGATTTTGTCACACGATGCACTGTACTGTATTTCTCTATAATTACTCCTTTGGTTCCTCACAGCTAAAACAGGCTGTATGGAAGTATTCCTAGTTTAAAATGATTGTATTGGTGCCGTTTGCAGGGGGCAGACCCATATGGGGAGGGGGCTGTGTTAATGTTTTAAGACGATCTGATCACCTTTGTCGTTTTCTAAAGCTCATTCCAGTCTTCCCAGTAAATCCAGTCAGAAGTGTGTCAGATTTTTGCTGAGCCATCTGTACCTTTGTATGGTAAATGTATTGTAAGTTATGATACTATGGCTGCACGCAACATACACAAATATATTGTTATTTAATGGCCAGCAAATGCAACATTCATATTATGAGAGACTACATATATTACAACAGTAAGTTCTTGACAAACTACATCACTTTTCTTCAAAGCACTGTCAGAAACAAAGTAATGGCAGACATAAGGCATGCACATGAAGTGAGTGAATGATCTGGCTGTGAATTTAAAGACATCCAGCACAGTATCCTTCTCCCTGGCCCACTGCTGTTTGGATTGGCCTCCCGGTGTGCCTCTAAGTCCATGATCCCATTTGAGGTGTCTTTGAGTGAAGTGTGAAGGTTAAGAGGGCAGGTCATTCAATCTCTGGCTGTATCTCATGGGATCATATGAATGTGTTTAATTATTGCTCATTCCTCGGAACATGACAGGACACCTGAAATGACTGCTTGAATGAGGTGCACTCATCAATAATGTAAAAAAATACAGATCTGAATATTTTAAAGGTGTCAAGAGAAGAATATGAGAGATGTCTGTAAATGCAATAACTTTTTTTTTAATATTGCCATACCATAATCAATAATAAAACAAATGATATAAGACAGAATGTCAGAATACAACTTTGTGGGCAGGCAATATTCTTGGGACACTATTATCTTTAACAGCATAGTCAGTTTAGCAATGAACATCCACTACTCAATAAACTGACTATCCATTGAACTGGCATTTTGTACATCCTATTTCGCTCCATGCGCTTTGTATGAGTTGGTCAGCACAGAGTATGCGAAAGCTAAGCATTTCTTTGCGAGTGGACTGGACAGGTGTGTGTGACCTCAGTAGCCAGAGACTTTAAACAGCTGACTGCACGGAGGAAGGAACCTTTGGCAGGAATCTGTTTTTACTACAACCAACATTTACTTGATGTCCAGAGAGTGTTGTTTGTTGCACATGTATGAGTCCATGATGTTTCAATTTGATGTTTGAGGACCCTAGTCTAAACAGTTGCACTCTTGGTTTAAGATACAACATTCACACATCATTAGGTAGTCCTTGTAGCTAATAAAATATGTGCATTCAAAGATTCATAGTTTGTTTGTTGGTTATTTGAGTTGCCTTTTATTATCTCAAGACAGTCTGGTCCTTCTCCTTAGACCTCAAGCGTCAGGATGGCATTTTTGTCATAGCACTGAATATTTTCATTCTCAACAACCATTAACCTTTCTTCCCCCTCCATTTTATTTAAGCCTCTCATGGTTGAAATCTATATAGAAACACATAGTCGGTGGGATACATGTGTCAGTACATTTGGGACAGACCCCAAAGCTGTACCCCCTTTGGCCCAGTGCCAAATCCTAGTGTTCCATAGAACTCCGGCTCACATCCTCCGCATGTCACGCTGGCTCCTTTTCTTCCACTCAACTTTGATGTCAGTCTCTTTGTGTAAGGGAACGTCTCTTTCTCTCTCCGGATCTACATGGAGAGTCTGGGAAATGCGTCATAAAACCAAAATAATTTCTTCTTTTGGTCTCTGTAGTAACTGTCAATCACACCGTGTTGTCTGAAGCCGGATTGTTATTACTTCTTTCAGTGCCCTATCAGGAAGTGTTGCCACAGCTGGTTAACTCTGAGCCATTTACTCTAGCTGCCAGGGTCTGATTGAAGGTTTATGGGATGTTGCCATTTTGAGGTGCTAAATTCGGATTCAAGAATGGACATGGCATGCATAGATGAATCCAGAACTATGCATTGTGTAGTGTTTTGTGTAAATAGTAGGCATTTAATTCAAGGAAATCACACTTTATCCATGTTTTTGTATGTTATGTGTTGTTTGGTGACTCCTCTACACCTGTATGCGGGGATCTTCTACAGAACATCCAACAGAAAGCTTTAGGCAAATTGACCGTGGGGCATTTGGCAGAGGCTGAAATGATGTGGGTTTTGCAGTAAAGCGTTGTAACCACCCACAGAGCAGCTATGACACAGGACTTAGGAATGACTGTATATCAAGGTTTGTCCTGGTGGTTCACATTTAGACCCATTGTAAATATAAGATTTGATTTCATCGGCTGCAAGCATGTTCAAGGCCACGGTACAACTAGTGTATTATTTTTAGGAATGACGTAACCCCAGTGTAGACCAGAAACAAAATATATGTATCTTTTCCCTGCTGCAACTTTTTATGTAGTTAAGCTTCAGAAAATGATTAAAATGGGGAAAAAAGAGTTGATACAGCATTGGCAACAAACAAAAAGATTACATTTTTAACCCAACAGACGATACTATAGGCACTGTGTAACAATTGCTTGTTCGTATAGCCTCCTGTCTTCTATCAACTAACTTCTGAGTGAATAAATTAGATTGTAAGGGCCATGAGTATCTCCTCTTACAGCTCTTAGAGGAATCTTTGAGACTTTGTTACATGCTAGGTAATAATAATAATGCATTAGTTTTATACAGCGCTTTTCTCAAGACTCAAAGATGCTTTACATTACATTGTTCATTCACTCCACAGTCACACCCGGTGGTGGTAAGCTACAGCCACAGCTGCCCTGGGGCACACTGATGGAGGGGGTGGCTGCCAGTCTGCGCCTACAGCCCCTCCAACCACCACCACATTCATTCATTCATAGGCAATGCAGGTTAAGTGTCTTGCCCAGGGACACAACGACAGCGTGTGCTTGGACGGGGACTCGAAACACCGACCCTCTGGTTGAAGGGCGAGCACCTACCCACTGCACCACTGTCACCCAAAGGTAGTGCTGCAGAAAGTA
>JAVQKC010145618.1:0-11866 GCA_036025475.1 Philypnodon macrostomus | reverse complement strand
CTAAAATAGGTCGACACCAGGGCTAAAATAGGTCTACACAAGGGCTAAAATAGGTCTACACCGGGGCTAAAATAGGTCTACACCAGGGCTAAAATAGGTCGACACCAGGGCTAAAATAGGTCTACACCAGGGCTAAAATAGGTCTACACCGGGGCTAAAATAGGTCTACACCAGGGCTAAAATAGGTCGACACCAGGGCTAAAATAGGTCGACACCAGGGCTAAAATAGGTCTACACCAGGGCTAAACCAGGACTAAGCAGAACAAACCTCTAATGTATTTCTAAGTTTACCAATTAAGTTAAAACAATTAAAAAATATAATGAATACTAATTAATTTCTCGCCATTCACAGAACGTCAGGAGGTGAACAGTCTCACATTAAGAATCAAAGAAGAAGAGGAGCCAATGGAAGTTGACTCAATGATATCTTCTGGACTCAATCAACCAACCACAGATCAGCTCTCTCTGCTGCCACAGACACCACTAAACCTTTACACTCTAAAGACAGAGGAGACTGGGAAAACAATCACTAGCTCACTGCAAACTGGAGCCAAAATGGCCGACCGCAGCGTCCTTGCCCGTAAAATAGAAGACAACCTTTACAGCTCTGTGGCCAAAAAGAACAATACATTTGAGTTAAAAGTTAAACAGGAAAACTGTGTTGTTTCTGGAGCCAAAATGGTGGAGCAGCTTCTCGCTGGAGCCAAAATGGACGACCAGTTTCTTTTCAAAGCAAAAGTCGCAGAGCAGCCTGTCAATGGGGCTAAAATAAAGAACGGCTTCATGACTAATGTTGAGGTGAAATCAAACAGCCCACTCCTCTCTGAGTTTAAAACAGAAGAGACGCTGTTCTTTGGAGCCAAAATGGAGGACCAGTTCGCCTCCGGAGCCAAGATGGCCGACCATTGCCTCAGAGCAGTGCTGTGGCAGGACATGTCTGTGAACCTGGCATCCACTCTGCTTCACCAGCTCTCAGGTCAGTAACTACTCATCCTTCTGTTGTGATGTTGAGTTTTTAATATGATTCATTGTTTTGTGCAGAGAGGGTCAGTAAATCCAACAGTCGGATGGTTGAGAGAACACCAACTCCAGTGAGGAGCAGGTCAAGTACTTTTTAGACCAGTGAGTTCAGCCATATCAATATATAATAACTTTAGCATGACTAACTTTGTCATATGCTTCCTATAGTCCTGCATTAGAGATGAATGTGGAACAGAACTGCATGATCCCTCCTTTAAGATCTTGTGAGCCTCTTCCAGGTACGAACATAATACTAATAATGCATTTATATCTGTCTATTGAGCTAGCGCTTTGTGATCAAGTATGTAAGTTGTCCATGTTGTTTTTATACTAGCCTCAGTGAAAATTCTGTTCATTGTTATGTACACTATTGTTTTTTTCAAGACCAATAACATAAAAACTCAACAAAAAGGCACCTAAAGTCATAAATTAGTAGCTTGTTCTTTCACAGTCACACAGTGGTGGTGGTAAGCAATATTTATAGCCACAGCAGAAGTCCTGGGGCGGACTGACAGACGCACCACCACCACAATGCCCAAAAACACAACAGTACAAACTTCGGATGGTGGAGTCGAGCCTTTTTACCTGAGCCACTGCCGCCCCAAATTCCCACATCAGGGCATCTATACATTTTATAACAATTACAATTTGTGGTAAACAGAGGTATATGCTAAGCTTCTGTGGTAATACTGCTTTATTAAAATTAAACTATTTAAAAATGAATTCCATCACAGTTTGGCCTTTGGGTTTATAACAGAAATGAATGTACTGTGAGCACTTCACTGTTAATGGCCTCCGGTGGGACTCAAATGAGGAGAATTTGGTGAAAGGTTTTTGGGGTTTTTTCAAGCTAAAGCCTCTTTTCCTCTACAGAGACGAGCGTCACAAGAGATCAATCAACTGGTGGCACCTATTTTTACAGGTAAAATACACTTAAATATGAGGATGTTATGGATGAACAACTATTAATCTTTGTAAACAGGACATGTCACTGGAATCAAATACACTATAGTGTCTAGTTCTCCTGTCAGAGATTGGATCGCTGGACTGACCTCCTACAATCTCGCTGCGTATTGTTTACACTCCCTGCCCAAAGACAAAATAAAGTGCTTGACAATATCAGTTGATTTTGACTTTAGTCCCTCCCCTGGTCTCTACTTTGTGTGGACTGCTACACCACTCTAAAAGTCATCTTCTATTGGTCAAAGTGGTAACCCACAAACTCTGATTTGAAAAACTAAAACTCATGGCAGATAACCTGATTTACATCATAGAACAGAGTACAATTTTAACATTTTATTGCCAACAAAATGAACATTGTTAGTTCTACCTCATGCCCAAAGTAGCTAGGATCGGCTCCAGTTACCCACAACAGGGAAAAAATAATAACTACTACCAATATTATGAATTATCAGCTGAATATAGAAGTCCTAATCAGTCATGTCTGTTGTTGCCGTGGAAACTGTAAATGCAGGTGTCATGTGTGTGGGTTTGAGACCGAGGGCCGCAGCCTGTTCCAGAGTCACATGACTGAGCACCGCCAATGGGAGCGCGACCTGTTCTCGATGCACTGCTGTGTGTGTGACCTCTCCACCAATCAGGAGCCAGAGATGACCGCTCACGTCGACACCCACCTGCACAGGGACACGGCCGCGCGGGCACAGATCAGGTGAGGGTTAGGTCATATATAGAATACTAGGCCACACCATGGTGTAAAAATAAATGGTGAAAAAGTACATATTGTGTGGAATGGCTTCTGTATTTATATGGAGGGTGTATATTAGGTTCAGATAACTGCTACTGTATGTTTTAAAGTCCAGCTCAAGGTCGTCTCATAATAAACCTGTTACAGTGACACCTCTGTCTGCTCCAGGTGCCCTCCCACTCCTCCTGCTGTTGTCGTGGAGACGGCCCCAGAGCCTCATCGCTGCCGGATCTGCCAGAGGTCGTTTCCAGGGCAACAGGAGCTGCTGGTTCACTTCCAGGGTCATCGCCAAGGCAACCAGTACCGGTGCGACCGCTGCGGTCACCTGACGCGCACGGCCAACAAACTGGTGGAGCATGTGCGCGTGCACACTGGTGAGAGGCCGTTCACCTGCTCACTCTGCCCCTACAGCGCCAAGAGGAGGGACAGTCTACGGCTGCACTGCAAGGTCAAGCACCCCGACCACGTGCACGCTATCAACGGACACGTGCACGCTATCAATAGACACGTGCACGCTCCTGGACTCGTGCACGCCCCTGGACTCGTGCACGCTCCCGGGCTCGTGCACGCTCCCGGACACAGAGACAATCAGCGAGCTCACACTCAGAGGTTACACACTCCTCTCTCTCCTTCCTCAGCCCCGCCCCCTCTGTGGGACCAGTACAAAGAGCTGTCTCCTCTGCTGCCAATCACCACGCTCCTCAACATAAGGCCCCGCCCCCTGGAGACACACACACCTGAGTCACACTCACCTGTCCAAACTGACCAATCAGAGCGCTCCTCTCCCTCCTCTTCCTCTGTACCGTCTTCCTCTAAACAGTCTTACATGTGTTACCTCGGCCTCATCTCTTCACTCTGAATGTCACTCCCCACCACCATTATTTTGACTTTACCTATTCTGATTTCGTCAGTAGGACAAGATTTCGAATGCCAATCTTCAAGACTTGTGTCAGTAAGTTTCATGACAATTCATAATCTAATATTTAACTAATATTGTATTCAAATTCTGGTCATTCTATATGGCACGTTTTGGAAAATTATTGGACCCTGATCATTGGCTTCTACGCCAGATGCCCTTTTAAGTCCACCCCTCTCTATTTATTTCAGCTTGGGACTGGCACAAACACCTATAGTCAAGCATTACCATTGGCATATAATTTGAATTGACTTAAAACACTGACTTATTTGGCATTTCGAAGCACTGCCTACTCTATAAATCAGCTTTTTTCCAACTAACTTCATCTAAGTTCAACAAGGTCATGGTTCAAGATTATGATTTGGATTAAGACTAAATTTAACAGCCATTAATATGACTATATATGTTTTTCTTAATTAAAAATTCTCCCACTCCCTGTCCTCATATCCATCCTCGAGCTCTTTACGATGGCTGTAAATCTCTCAAAAAAAATCAAAGGTACTGTCACTAGACACTTATGAGAATGTCAATCAGCCAATGCACTGAACTCACGTCTAACAATATTGAACTTTTTGGGCCTTTTTCAGAATCAGGCTTGAGGATTTTTGCTATGTTTTCTGCCTGCTTTAGTCAGTCATATAATCACTGAACTTTAGCTAGTTAATGTAATTTATGAATTGCCTGTCTGCCTTCTCTTTGGGCTTTTGTTTGGAAACCACTGCTTTAATGAATATACTTAGTTCTTGCATCACTTCAGAACCACGGACAGAGCTTATAAGACTTGAGGGGAACAATGACATTTTTTGGAGTTTTGATCACATTTCTTCCTCTACGGAGCTTTGAAGAATAGCACTGTCCTAGTACATAGAATAAAAAATATGTCATTTATAATAATGGGACTTACAGGTTCATCATATTTCATTATTTTCTTTTTTTAGCTCCTTCTGTAAAAGCCTGTTGAAAAGCAATGACCTGACCTGTCATTTTTACAAGGCCATTTTTTGCTCAGAGACACAGGGAAGGTAAAAGAAGCTTAATTCACCCCCAACAACTCATTTTGATTCCAAAACTGTTTAATTAAGGTAAAGGTTTGCTCCCTATTTAGCTCACATTCACCAGTTACTCCTTTTGTTCAATCTGCAGTGGTTTCTGACATGACAAAGACGATGGTAGTTTTATATTTTGTGTTGTAAATTGAAGCTGTATTTGTGTTCACATACGCCACACCAGGCTCAAAATGTCCGCTCTTAATGCTGTTTTGCTTCAAAACAAATGTTAGAAAAATGTAAGCCTTTTGTAAACATCATATGCTTCACAAAGCGCGGCATTCATGTGCTCCTCAGAAAGTTGGTATATTTTTATCACTTGTTTACATTTTACATTTACATTTTAGGCTTTATAGATTACATTAGCCACAACACCTCTAACAAACCTGACTGTTAATATTGTACTAATGATCACTGGATTTTTTTTTACATCACAATGTCACTAGAGGTTAAAGCTCTTGGTAATCACAGGTTATAAGTAGGGCTGGGAACCTCAGGGTACCTCATGATTTGATACATGGCTCAAGATACCAATAATATCTCAATGTGGCGATACTCGATATATCGCACATAATAACCTATGATATATCATGGTCTTTCAAGGAATTAATACATTATTTAAATTGTATTCAAATGAAATACAGTTAATTTAATAATTAGAACGGTAAATACTTCAACTGTATCTGACAAACAAAATGTAAGAATTACATTTTTGTGAAATATACAAAATATTATAAATTCCGATATATCGATATAACAGGAGCCTATAATACCGGTCTCGGTATATCCATATTTTGTCCCTCCCCTAGTTATAAGCTGTTTTGGCAAAGCATCAATGTGCAGTAGTTAATTTTATGAAACAACTTCTGCCATTACCAGCGTACATTTACAGACTAACTATAGGCCAGCATTTCTGTACATTTTTCATACATTTTCCCCACCTTCTTAGGACCACATGAATGCAGCATTATGATACATACATGATTATTTTTTGTTTGTAAAGAATCGTGGAGCCCAACACTCTGCACTTTAAAGACTTTGAGGCAAAAACTCCCAAAATATGCTGCAAGAATTTATGTGATTGTAAAAAATTATTGCTGGATGCTTAAAATGTAGTTGTTTCCGAATAACTAAAAAAACATTGCAAATGTCTCGAAGGCATTAGGTCTAATACAGCAATTAATGGACTGTGGGAGTTGCTGCACATGTTAATCTAAGTGTATTTGAATGGTGCTAGGTTCCGGTGGAGCCTGAGGACTATCTCTGCATGTTTTATTCAAATGAGAAGCATGAAAAACTGAACCAGCCTCTTCTAGACTCATCTGATTGTCTAAGGTTTGTTTATAATTTTACTGTTCGCTGCTGCAGAAGTCTCCCCACGGGGATCAATAAACTTAACTATATCAGACTACAACTCTGTGTCTACAACTACTGTATAAGTGTCAAGAATGATTTTAGGGATAATATCAAAAACATTACAAACATTACGTTCACTCCACAGTCACACACTAATGGTGGTAAATTACTTTTGTAGCCACAGCTGCCCTGGGGCACACTGACAGAAGCATGGCTGCCATTCTGCTCCAACAGCCCCTCTGACCACCACCAAACACCAGTCACACAACCACATTCATACACTGGCAATGTGGGTCAAAGTCTCTTGCCCAAAACCAACAACAGTATGCACAATTTCAAGCGGGATTTGAGCCACACCACCTGAGGCAGACTGGCAGAAATGCGGTAGACATTCCATGCATACAGCCTTTCCAACCACCACCGAACATCAGTCACATTTTAATTTATGCATAGTCAAAGGTAGCTAATGTGTCTTGCCCAATGGCAGCATGCACAGGTTGGAGTGGGATTCGAGCTGCCAACCCTTCAGGTATTACATACACTGTAAAACATTATAACCTGGTTCAAAGCTGCCTCAAAATGTCAATTTACTGTATTTCAATTTGAAAAATGTCTTCTAAACTCAAGTAAACAAAGCGGATTCAACCACAGCTTGTTGTAAAATTACAGAAATCAGAAAATATTTTTATTGCCATATGAGTGAACAGGTCATTAGGACATTACTGCGGTTGGTGCAAGGTTTAAACATACAATAAACAAATAATGAAATAAAAACTGTACTAAACCCAAAATACAAAATATACTGAAATATACACCAATGTAGTGTATGATAAAGTGACATAATTAAGTGTCTGAGAATCACAGGTAAATATGAGATCCAAATAATAAATACATGACAGTACAGGTCTTAATGCAGAACATGCAAGTTCAAGATACACAAGGTCATGTGACTGAAACACAGGGTCATGTGACTGAAACATGGGGTGGTGGAGACAGTCTGTTCTGGTCCGAACGGACCGTAGCCTCCTGCCTGAGGGGGGTGGGTCAGGGTGAGTCCATGTATAGTATATCAGAGAGGCTGCACACAGTCACAGCGGCTGAAATAGTTGGCTGCCCAATGGTGGCAAGAGTCAAAAGTATTAACTGCTCTGCCACCCACAATGGCTTTGAAATTTTGTAACTAAGTAATGTTACCTTTGAATCCAGAACCTTAAATTATCTCTAAACCTGGTCTAATAGGGCAATGGTACTTCGGTGGTCTTTTGCAGTTCAAGTCCCCTTGTAGAGGAGGTTGTATTTAATCTTCAGTCCTCATTCGGACATAATATGAGGACAATTTATACATTTCCCTGCGGTGACCCCTATAGTGATTCTTTGGGTTTAAATTTGGGTTCGTCACTTTGTGTTTGTTTTAGTCAAACAGAATGGCACTTGGTGAAGCAAATATTGTCTTAAAGTTGCAGTACCTGATTTTGTGTAAAAAACAACAACAAAAAACTAAGTTTGAATGCTACCCTTTCCCCTCCCTCTCCTTCCCAGCCCTCTGTCACGGTCTCACCCAAGGTAGATATCATTTTTAAATTATTCCTGGTAGATTCTAGTCCTTGATAAATAAACAATGTATCAACTGATCCCTGTGGAAGCATGTGATTGGTTAAAAAAAGTGACCCTGGCTCATTTTTAGTCATTTATTTTTAATTTGAACTAATTATGCAGCAGCCCTCTCCAGCTCTGATGTTGCAGTGAAGCATGGATACAACACTTTGGTCTCGGTGTGAATGAAGGAATGAAGGTCAGGATGGAGTGGGAGTCAGTCACATGGTCCTGTCCCCTCATTACCACGGCAACCACACGGTGTAGGTCGCCATGGCGTCAGCTCAGGATGAGAGACGGGATCCCATTGGCTGAGAGCTGAACCCTGTATCGACCAATCAGCAGTCAGAGTCAGGGGCCGAGGAGAGGACAGAAGAAGAGAGATTAAATAGGACAATGCTTCTCATACGAACTCAATGAATATTCAAGTTATATTTATATGGCAAATAATTTTTTTCTTATACATTCCTTGACCAAGTCCAAACCTTGAAAATGTATTGCATTTTTACAATTTTATCTTGCTTTCAGATGAGCCATGAACTGGGAGCAGATTCGATTGAACTAGGGACAAGCTTCATAATAACATTGAAACAATATTATTGCCTGTCTAAATAGTCAATTATCCAAACAATCTTACCATATATTTCAAAGAGCACATTGGAGTTGAAAATGATTTCTTCAGAATCCGGCTTTAGCTGCAGCTCATTCATTAACATCAGAATAGCTTTCTCTGTACAGATATGAACTCTGACCGTTTGTCTTTTCAAAAAGTAGTGAAGGACAGAGCAGGAAAAAAATCCCCACAGCAGCCTCAGAAAAGAGCTTGGAAAGTGTTGATGTGAAATGAGAGGCTATAGTGACCTCTGAGTATACGTATGTAACACCCATTCATTTTTATATTCCCCAAACTTTATGGAGACTAGTATGGTCTGGTTTCTTTTTCATTGGGCGGCAGTGGCGCAGTGGGTAGGCGCTCGTCCTTCAACCAGAGGGTCGGTGGTTCGAGTTCCCGTCCGAGCGCACACTGTTGTTGTGTCCCTGGGCAAGACACTTTACCCACATTGCCAATGAATGAATGTGGTTGTGTGATTGGTGTTCGGTGGTGGTCAGAGGGGCCGTAGGTGCAAACTGGCAGCCACGCTTCTGTCAGTGTGCCCCAGGGCAGCTGTGGCTACACATGTAGCTTACCACCACCGGGTGTGACTGTAGAGTGAATGAATATGTAATGTAAAGCGTCTTTGAGTGTTGAGAAAAGCACTATATAAAACTAATGCATTATTATTATTATCATTATAAAATTGTGTCTCTGTGTAAGCCCTGCAACCTGCTGCTTAAGGCCCATAGTAGCTACAACAACCTCCATCCACCCACAGCCCTCACTTGCATTATTTCCCCTCAATTGTCTGAACCTGCATTGCATACAAAATCCCTATGTGTCCCAGAATGTGGTAAAGGGCAATTTAACGCCCCCTTTGGCTATTTTGTTGATTTTCTAGCATCAAATCATCAATCACTAATACATGACTATGTGAGGAAGATATCTGAGGGCATTTGAAGTGTGGTATGGACAGTTGTTTGGACGGCTGCAGTGAGTTGACATCATGAGCCTGGATCTCGTAGCAAAGGAGAAAAATCAATACATTTGATCAGGAGAGACCGCAGGAGATACAAGGAGAGGATGAGAAACAGGAGCTGGGGAATAAAAAAACTACTGAGGTCATCTACATGTCTTCAATATCTAACTGAGGTTTGGGTAGCAAATGATGAATCCTCACTAAACAGGAGGCTACATTTAACATTTTGTCAGTTTGGGTGCACACATTGACAGAGGGAACATGTCTATATTGTGAGCTTCAGAAGTAGAACAGTGAATCATCTGGCTCCAGTCTCCTCTGCATCCCCCTTCTCTCCACTACGTTGATTTGGTCTTCTTCTAGTCTTCTGTATGGTAGCTCTAACATCAGACTACAGTATATTCAATGAAATAGCCCTTTTTGTGATTATAGCATCATTTAGAAGTGTTTTATGTAAATGGATAATTCTATAAAACAATCTATTTTGTGTTTGGTTACCATGCTAAACATATCTGTTAAGAGATCTTTTTGTTGAAGAAATGTTAATGTATGTATTTATATATTTAATTATTGTATTTAATTATTGTATTTATTTTATTTTATTTTATTTTATTTATTAATATATTCCTATACCAAAAGGTAACATATTAAATCATTACGTTTTTTTTCTTTATAATGAATCTATTAATTCTTATATGATGTTTTATTTATTTATTTATTGAAGTCGTTTTTATGTTGCTATGGAAACCGGCGTGGTGACGTTGCCGCTGCGGTGGGTGAGACGTGGGCGTGTCTTCGGCGGTTGTTGCTATTAGCCTGAGACGCTAACTGCGGCTAAAGTTGTGCTGTTGTACTTTCACTTTGACATTCTGCGCCTCTGCGATGACAAGCCCTTTCTGGGAAACGAAACTAAAGACCGTCACCGCTTTCGCGCACAGACACCACAGCGCTGCTAATGTAGTTATTTATATGTGTTTAAGTGCGTTATTAAACACTCTTAGATAGCGTTACTAAAGTTTGCCTTGTTGGCTGTCAAACTGTTTTGTCTAGTCGTGTTAGCTGTTAGCCCTTAGCATCAATGGACAGCGGCGGCGGAAACATGCGAAGTAACAACGAGGAGAGGGGCGCAGAGAAACTCATGGATGATTACCTGAAATCTGTCGGTTTGCAGAGGAAAAGGATCGCCAAAGACGGGTCGTGCTTGTTTCGGGCCGTGGCGGAGCAGGTAATGTTTAAACAAGACTGAAACCAGCTTTGAGTTTGGAGCTAAGTGGTGTTGTTTACGTTGCTGTGTACAGGTTCGTCCATATCTAAAACATTGCTGTGTCTATATTTAATATAAGAATGATAAAGGTGACTCAGCTGAACGTCAGTCATATAAAGGAATTTCTTCAGCTCAATTGATATATTGATGGGGGTTGATATCATGTCATTGATCTTTTTGTCTGAGCTAATGAATTGTCTGAGAAATTTTTACACAACATTTTGCTGATTTGAACTGTTTTGTTATTGTATTAATAAAAAATAAAACAATCAAAAACATCCAAATTAATTTATCAATTAGATCAGACGCAGATTATGTCATGCTCGTCTCTCTATGTCCCCACAGACATGATATCAATCAATGCATTGACTTAACTGTGTTCTCATCAGTACATTGTACAGCTGTGCAAGTACATGCTATTATCTACCAGGGTACATACCAGAACAACCAACAATAGAAAATATTATCACAGTTCAAATATAAGATTTTAATGAAGTTGCACCAGTGTGTGAGCTTGCAACAACTTTTGACCTAAATATATGTATAGATCCAGAACTTTCCTTTGGACAGCTGCTGTTTCAGTGCTGCGCGTCTCTTCTTGTATATTTAGGGAGCTGTCTACATTTTTATTGAATTTCTTTTAGCACAAAATGTGAAAGTAGGTAAACTGTAATTGATTCTATCTGTACAGTGTTTACGTTTTTCGGAAGCAAAACTAGTAAAGAAAGATCACATTATCAGTGCTGGAGGTTTGTAAATAGACATCCTGTAGACATTGACGCCTGTATTTGGGAACAGTTATTGAGACATTGCAGTAAATGAGTTGATTATGTCTATTATTATGTCTTTTTCTCTTGTAGGTGCTTCATTGCCAGAGTTTTCACACTCACGTTCGAGCCAAATGTGTGGAGTTTCTCAGAAAGAACCGAGAGAGCTACGAGGCTGTACGTGGTTACATTCAAAATTCATTTCAATAATTTATAGATATTTCTCTGTTTAGTTATGCAGACCAAGGAAAAACTGTAAGATGTATTTTTGTTGCAGTTCATTGAAGGTGACTTTGAGGAGTATCTGCACAAGCTCAAGGATCCACAGGTAAACATCTCTTTAACTACAACTGAATATAAATGTAAAAAAGTACGGTCTAACTTCTGATGTCTCTGTTTGTAGCAATGGGTTGGAGAGGTGGAGATCAATGCGCTGGCTATAATGTATAAGTAAGAAGCTTTTTCATTATTATTATGTAATTATATCGGCGAAACAACGATATTATGGAATCACGTCGGTGTTCCTCCGCGTCCGCGTCCGCAGATCCTAGCTGTGAACGCGATAACTCAAAAACGAATTGCCGGATCAGTTTCAACATTTGCACACAGGTACATACCATAAAGA
>JAVQKC010145605.1:0-29642 GCA_036025475.1 Philypnodon macrostomus | reverse complement strand
AGTGGGTAGATGCTCGCCCTTCAACCGGAGGGTCGGTGGTTCGAGTCCCCGCCCGTGCACACGCTGTCAGGCCCTCCCGCGGGTGGTGGGTCCACGGGAGGGCCTGACAGCGTGTGCACCATTAAGGGCTGGTGCAATGTGGATCGGGCGGTGTTCGAAGGCGGGAGTTCCCTGCTTAGACTGCTGCCTCCGTGACCCGGTTTCGGACAAGCGGAAGAAAATGGATGGATGGATCTGCATATTCCTTGTTGGACGGTGCAAGTGGCTGGAGCCCATCTCAGAAACTATCTTTGCCTATTGTAATATCAAAAATATTTCTTGTTTTAATACGCATACATGTTGAAATAATTATTAAAAAAATAAATGCAAGGAAGATGAAAGACATATTCAAATATATATAAAATACAGAATATCCACAAAACCAGTTAAGTGAGGATCACAGGAGGATTTACATTACAATTCAGCCTACTTTACTTTAGCCAACGATATATTTTCTTTTTCATCAAGCTATTTGTTTGACCGTTACTACATCAGTACCATTTAAAAGTTTCACTTAAAATCACATATGAAGGATCAAGTATCATTTAAACTAAAGGAAAATCTGATAAAACACTGGCGATTGAACAGCCATATTGGTCTTAAGTCCTTGATGTATTCAGTCCTCAACTCTCTTTGGCGTTGAATGCCAGAGATAATCTAGAATCCTCCTTTTCTTATGTAGAAGAGAGAAATCAAGGCTAAAGATTGCAAATCTGTGAGCTGCAGATTTACCCCACTTTCCCTCTCCCTCAGTTCATAGCCTTACTTCAGTATGAGGCAGTCGAAAATGGACATAGTCTTTGTCCGAAAAAGTCAAAGTATGTTTGTGTTTTTCCAGCTCTGACCACTTTGCAGTAGACAGTGCTAAACTATAAGGGTGCCAGCAAAAAGGCTTTCTTAGTCTACACATTGAGCTGATCCATTTGTTTGTTATCTCAATCCTGGATTTGGAGAGATACAAAGCTGATTATACAACAAAAGCATATGGGAAGATAAAGAACACTTAGGTAATGGGTTTAGCCCGCCTGTTTAGCACGCCAAAATCATCCCCTTTCTCTCAGCTCTAAATGCATTTGTTATTCTTGCCTCAGCCTCCAGATGGGAGCGACAGAGTTAGAAAATAAATAAATAAGTTGGGAGTTGAGCTAGAGTTTGGGAGACACCAAAATATGTGCTAAGAACAGGTTAGAGCATTGCTGTTATATTGAACAAAATTATTTTTGAGTGTTTAGCTATTTCATATGTACTGTGTATATACTGTCAATATCAAGCTATGAATACCCTAATGCAGTAAGTATCCATGCCTTATATGTTGATTGGGGGCCACTGTAAACCAATTCAGTGCTAATAAACCTCCCTCTCTCTGTGAACCTGGCTAAGAGCTATCTGACAGCTTAGCCGTGGCTCTGATAATACCAGCGCACAGAGGTCAGTGAACAGTGCGAGAAGGCACGGCGGCAGAAAACATATTTACGCTCCTCCCGCTGCTTCTCCTCATGGAAAGCATCCATGAGAAAGGTGCTTACTTAGACCAGATAAAGAGCGCGATGAGAGGCAGCGGACTTGGATTAGGGAAGGGAGACGATCACGGCCAGAAAAGGCATGGGTTCGGAGGGGGGGTTGTATGTGGCGGGTGGGGGACCGTGAGGAGGCCGTGGAGCTGGTGTCTGGGTTGGTTGGATATGGGGGGAATATTAATCCTGGTTTAGTGTGAGCAGGACCCCACAAACGGCTCAAGCAAACAGAGCTTAGACGGGGCCAAGCCTCGGAGAAAGTCCTAAATCTTCACATTAGCTCCCCGCGTTTCTTCTACTGAACCTATAAGCTCTTTTTCTAAAGGACAGCACAAACAAACCACCACCACCCCTCCCCAACAGTACCTCTTGCCAGTCCTACACTTCGCAACCACTGACACACACATGCACTCCAAATCAAGACAGCTTTGAGAATCGAGATTGCGGGAAATTTATAAATCCAGGGTCTGGAGTGGATATGAACAGATTAGATGGGTCCCATTCTTCAAGCGACAGGATGCCTCCCAATTGTGTTGCTTATTCTCCGGTGTGCCCTACTTCTGTGTCAGCAAAGAATGGTGGAGCAAGGAGTAGCCCCTTTGGAGAGCTGGGGTCATGATAACCTTAGCAATCCTCAAACAGAATTTTAGGGGTTAAAGGAAAACCCATAATATTCTGAGCTGCTGAACTTCACGTGTATAATGTTACTGCAAAGAGTACAACAAAACTAGAGTCGAACCATACAGTAATGCAGGTCCACACCAAAAATGAAAAAAAAAATCCTATTTTATATATAAAGTTTTGAGTTTTATGCACCAAATTTCATTCCCCAAATGCTCAACTGCAACATATCACATTTTTAAGGATTCTCGAGATTGTTGGCTGAGTAATTACGTATATTTAACTTGTGGTCAAGTTTGAGCTACTTTATGAATAGCTTTTAAATACATATTAATAGGAATATATCACTTCAATAATAATGTGCTATACCACAATGTAAGAATATGACATCTGTGCATGTATTAAACCAACTATAATTGATATTCACATATGTGGGCAGGCTCTGGAGACTGTCCCATTGCTGGAGATGGGGGTTGCTTGGGGAATAGGAGTGAGTTGCTGAACCTCATCCCAACACCCGCAGCTTCATGGCGGGGATGAACCCAGGGAAGATCTCCTTCTCACTGAGTTTCATTAACCTGACCACATGTGCCAAAAGCCTGGTATTAGACTTAATCAAACTGACACTGACACACTCGCTCAAGTCTTCTGGGTCACCTAGGCAGCTCATCCAATGACCCGCTGCTTCAATGTTCGCTGTGCATGTATTTTCTCACGCAATCACACACACAAACAGATGGCCTGCCATAACTACATTAAACCATTTATGAGGTTCAAAATGAAGTGTGGAAAACTGTTTGATGTGAAGGGAGTGTGTCCAGCAGAGTACGCCTCGTGTATCAGTGTTAATGATTGCATCAATGTGATTTAAAAACATCAAATGGAAACTTAATGTGCCCAGAGGCCACACTTTCAGCTATTAAAAGTCGCATATAGAAAATCCTCTACACATATGATGGAGGAGGAAATAAATGTTACTGTATTGTGAACAAAAAACTCTGATAGTTTGGTTGAGATGTGTCCTTACTGCTACTCTGACAAACTGATTTATCAACAGTGCTTTCATGTCCAATTTGTTTTTTGTTTTTTAATAAACTAAATATAAAAAAATAATTATTATGGTACTTATTTTTCATAGAGGCTCAAATTTTAAAATGTGAAAAAATGTGCAGGGTTTGCATTGTAAGATTTTAGCTTTCAATTATATAAATGTAAAATTACTTCATGAAATTATATCTATTGTTTGCCATCTTAATGAGAGGGGTGAAAATTGTATCCTGTGCCATGCCTAGCCCCGGAGCCACACCTTGGATATGTCTGTATCAGTAAGGAAAGAAACCCAACATGTGACATGATAAAAATGAATACATCATAGTCTAAACTTAGCCTGATGTTTAAACATGCACTATGGAGCTATTCCAGCCATCCACATACTATGTTTCTGACAAGCATATAAAAACTAGAATTACTGCATGATTAGCCTAATACTCTGCATACAGGAAAAGGAGCAGTTGAAACTTGACAGTGAGTAAAAATCATGTCTGTGGACAAGAAATATTAATGGAAAGGAGTAAAATGGGGTTTTAGAAATGTACAGTAGGAGGACTGGTTGTATTTAAGCTTCCTGCAAAGTCTCCCACTGGCAGCATTATCCGGCCTATGCACCTGTCAGACAACAGGATGAGACATGATGAGGAGGGTACCTTCATCAAAACGCAGGCAAATGTGAAACAATCTTCACAACATGAGAGACGGAACAGCTTCATCCCTATACATGCATTTAGTTACAACATCCCTGAAATTACTTTTTTTATGTATATTTAAGACTTCTGAATGTGTGTTTTTAGGTGAAAAATACAATATATAAGGCAATATCTGTATTGCTATAATATTACAGTGTTCATTTGACAGAGATTAACTGTGAAAACAATTGTCAAAACCAATTTAAAAAATGTATTGTGGTCAAATACAAATATAAAAAATGTCTGGTTTAGTCTTGATTAAATTTTGTCCTGTTTTTGGTTGCTGGCCAGTTCTGGTTTAACCTTTAGGTATGTACTAAAGTCTAAAAGCATATCCATATTGCCGTCACATTATTATCACAATCCTAGACATACTTAATTTATATTTTTTTATAATACCAGCCCTAATGCATGGTGTGACAAGTTGCTCTGCGGGTCGGGGATGTGACCCCTCGGGCGTATCGCGGGGTAACCAGGTGTCCGCCCATCGCCCACTCACTAGGACCAGCTCCATCTCTGCAATGCCCTTGGCAGATCAATCTTCTTGTGACACTTCATTTAGACTGCATTAATGTGGAATTAGGGCCCATTACGGACTATTGGCAGGACCTGACAGTCCCACAGCACAGTGATCCTTGCCTCCCAGGAGAGACGCTGCTGAATAGGGCAGATAAGGCTTTTCCAGCTTCAAGCCCAAGAAGTCATTAGATTTTTCTCTCATTCAAACCCCGTCATCAGTATTACTAATCAACTAAAGGAATGTGTAAGGGTTTTCCGCTTTTGCAATCCGGCTTTTTTTTTATTCAATGGACACTCTGAAAGACCTTGGAAGGATATAATGCCACTCTTTTCAGGGAGATCTGCAATGTTAAGTAAATTTGGTTTGATCTGATACATATACAGTATCTACAGTATAGTAATTTTCTTACTTAGTTTAAAAAGCAATCAAAACCAGAAAAAGAATGTCTCTATCAACTTTTTATTTCAATTTACATTGCTGAGAAGAAGAATAAAAGGCAGATTTGGTTTGAAACATCTATGAAAAGACATTCTGAAAAGTAATTCATTATTATTATAAATAATGATGTCTCTAGAATGGCATCTAAAAAATATATTGTTAAAATTTTGGGGGGGAGCTCAGACTAGTTAAATGTCCCTTTAAGGCCCCCTTTCCCATTGCTGGCCATACTGAGTTCTCTGCTACAGCAATTGAAAACAATGTATATTAGTAGCAATGTGTGGTTTCCTCATCTATCTACTGGTACGTAGAAATGTGAGTGTTTCTGGATGCTGAAAAGTTCAAAACTCAGGCATAAAATACAACATTGGGTTTGTTAGTTTGGGAACTTCTGAAAAGTAGCATAATAAGGTCCCATTAAAGTGCTCCTGTATTGAAAATGTATGGGTTTTCCAAACAAAGCAGTTAGTCATACTTGATGTTGATACCACAGTCCCAGCTCAAAGATGGGCATAAGAGCTTGGTCAGTCTAAGATCCTCACCCAAACCTCTAGGGGTGCCCCCTACCCTCAGTAGGGTTCACCACAAGGCTCCCCCCGTGGATCCCTCACTGACCAGGCAGCTGAGACACAGATACCCTTAAGGAGCTTTACTCTCTAGAGGAAACTTAATCTCCTTTTTTAACGCCATCCCGAGCCTCCTTGCAGGCCCTGAATAGAGTGGGATGGGGAGGAGCCAGGCGACAGAGTATCTTTGAGCCCACATGGCAGCCAGAGCTCGGCCCAAATCTGAATATGTGAGCCGCTACGGTGAAACTGAGGAGTCTCAATGGCTGCACGGGAATAAGCTTGGCCAGGCCACGCTAAACCCTATAGCCCTTTCTGTAGCCTGCGCAACCTCTGTGGCAGGTTTTTGATATGACAAAGGCAGAAAACAGAAATAACATAAATATCAGGGAAGTTGTAATTTAAAAATACTACCACAGCTACAGCAAATGATTTATGTTCATCTATCTATAGCGAAATTTCTTACACAAAACAGCATCTATAAAAATTGTTTATGTCTTGTCAGTCTGTATTTCATCCCATTGAAAGGTCTATTTGTAAAAACATGCATGACTTTCTCTCCCCTGACCGCCGCTCTCCCTGTTGACCAGAGGGCAGGGGTAAATATTAACCCTGACGGACTTGTGTGAAAATCTCTGAGCCGTTTTATTTGGAGGGAGGTGTGACAGATTACCGAAGAAGGGCGGATTCCTCAGTGGCAAGAGGTAGCGGCTCTCTTTACCCAAACACTTCGGGGCCCGTGCTCTGACATGCTCCTTTAGCACCCTGTCAGCAGACTATTCCCAGAGCAAACAGCAAACACCAAAGCTTTCTCTCCACAAGGCGGGCCCTCATAAACTGCCTGAAAAGGACTTAGGAGTGCTGTGGAGCCACAAGAAAACAAGATGTGTGGAAACCAAACAGACCTTACAAAGCCCTGGACATGGTGTCTTTAGTCAACTTAACAGGAGTATGGTGTTCACATAGCGGAGTAAAAGGAAAGGCAAATTCAAACACTATTTTATCTTAGCAGGGCCAAATAGACCAGTGCTGTATTTCATGCCTCCAAAGTGTCCACCAGAGTAAAGAGATGGGTCTACTGAGAACAGCCTGTTAGACCACTTCTCTGTCTAATCTCTGCTACACTGATATAAATATGACACACAAAACAGTAAAGATTTATAGACTAAAAATAAAATCTGATGGTTTAATAAAACGTGTGGTTACTCACAACTCAGGATGGACCAAGCGCAGTCATTTATGCTTGACTTGTGATGTTCTGTCATGGTCTCGATAATACAGTCCACACACTTGCTTAGGAGACACAGAAGTACATGAGGAATGTCAAACCGCCTTTGACCTGAGCAGACTTTTTTCTCCAACCAAAAAAATCATATACTTTAAAGCAACACTGTTTGCTTAAAAATGAGATTTTCGTTATGTTTCAAACAGACACAATTGTAAAAAGTAAAGAATGCGTAAATATGAAAAAGGTGCACATATACTATAGTTCTTTGGCCTAAAATGCAATCTAAATATTGCATTTTGGGATTTTTTTGTTCACAGTGATATTAGTTGAGTTGCATCAAAAGTTACATACTGTATCTACATAAGACAGAGACAAATACAGTGACGTTTAAAACAGATGTCAGGAACAATACTGAGCAGATACCAGAGCAGTTTTACCTGCGTCTAGGTCTCAGTGTGAGCATTACACACTCTCTTCTTGTCTGAATGTGGTGGTACTACTGCTGACAATACACAGAGGGACAAACCTCTGTTACTGTTAAGAAAGGAGCAAGAAGTGGGTCAAATGGATGGAGGAGAATTAATTTCTAGGTTGGTGGCGGTGACTATTACAAAGGTTCACCAGGTTGTGTGAGCAGAGTGGAGCAAATGGAGCTGTTAATTCAGGAAATGGCCCCTAATGAGAGGATTCCTCTGGGAGCAAGAGGGATCAGTCATTTACAGTTTCTTCAATAGAAATCCATTTATTCAACTGTGACTTAATTGGAATTCAATTTAGCTGTGTGTGTTTTTTTAGTGTGTATGTGTGTGCATGTGCATGTACACACAAAAGACACGTTGGACCCTGCTTTGAATTTGGTGCGCCTGATGGGCTCTCAAATACATTTCTCTTGAGCCCTGAGCAGACTTAGATACACTTGTCAAATAATGAAATGTGAAATACAAAGTACTGTATAGTGAAAGGGGCCAGGACTTTATTCCTGGGGAAATAATTTACTTTTTTTTCTCCCCTCTCTGCAGCCCGATGCTTTCATGTCATTTAGATGAGTGGTTAATAAGGCAAAGCGTTAAGAGGATTATGATCTGGTTGGGCCAAGGCAGTGCTGGTGGTGGACTGGGGGGAAGGGGAGTCAAAGTATCTAATGCAGTGGGATGTGGGGCGGATGGCACAATACTGGGCATCCTCCTCACTGTCAAGATTAATTTAGTCAGAACTAAGCACTCCAATAGGCCTGAGCTCTCCAATAGGCCATATCTTCCCCCTGTTCTTTGGCTCTACTAGGATTTTCTTTAAAGACTCTATATATATATCTTTCTATGTGTGTTAATGAAGATCCTCAAACTGGTCCAAGACTGGAAAAGCGGCAGCTATTGTGGAGAAATCTCTGAAGTCCATAATTTTTCCACCTATGTAGGAGAAATCCAAATAGAGAGCTTAATAAGATGGAAGGAGTTTCAAATACGTGTGCTCTTCAGGGGTCCAGGGTGGCTTCCAATAGGTATAGTCTCTTAAAGGTAGAGCAGACTTCACCCAGGTATCATCTTCTTGAAGTGTTCTTAGAGGAACTCTGAGGAAAGCTAAGTTGGACCTGCTTTTTGGCTCGTGTCCTTCCATGCCTTCTTGAAACCCTTTACCAAGAGCCCATTTAGAAAATCTGTATCAGCTTTCCCTGCTTCAAAAACACACAAGCCTCCCTCCATCCCATCCACCACTATCCCCAAGCCCAAACCACAACCCTCTCCCAAACACAACCTTGCACCCCACCCTGCGACTCACAGTGCCCAGCCTTCTTAAATGCATCTTTAATGCCGGCAACTTTGAAGTGGCACTCCAGCGGCAAATGCACTCAATCAATTATAAATGAAATAATCTCCTTATAATATTAGAGATTTTTAAAGTCTAAGAAATACTGGGAGATTAGGGAGCCCAAATCAGTTTTAGCGGTATCTAAAGTGACAGCAGGAGAATCATTGGAAGGAGCGGGTAGAAACTTAAAATGATTATGTAGATCTGTGTCACCGCCGAATGTTTCTGCAAATCCCTGCTGGATCTACCGCGACAGAGGAGCCAGATTATTCTTGGCCTTATTTAAAGGGTTGGGTTGGTTCTTAAGTGGCTTTTTAAAAGGAAACGTTTATATATATTTACACATATATATGCAGCTACTGGCTACTGCCTCTGCAGAAACTCACTTCAATGACCATCCTCAGGTCAAGCAGCTCCGTATTTCCAACACGTAATGTCACCCAATGGTGTCTTTTTAATGTTTGTTGTAAGAATTTAACATTTGAGGTGAATCTTACTGAGGCCATGTGTATGGGTTATATCAAATATTTAGTTGTTTATACATTGCAAACTGGAAATATCAAGCTGCAATGCTTTCAAAATGATTCAATTTAGTCTGTATTTGTGTTAAATCACAAAATGCTAAGAAATTATTCATTTTGATGGCTCTCCTCTTCTGGCATCTTGCTATTGTGGCCTAAGCCTCATTCAAGCTGAATGCTTTGGCTTCAGCATGAAAGCTATCCCACTAACTACTGGTGAAATGGGATGGAGAAGACAAAATGTGGTCACCTGACTGGATTTAAACATTTCTTCTGAACGTTCACTTTGCATATGCCTATTGAATAAATTAAAAAATTAAATAAATTCCATATTTTTCACCCGGTCTGATTAAACATTGGCACACTACAGCGGTAACATGAAGTTTCATACAATGCTACGTTATGTTGTGTTGATCCTCTTCTACCATTACTCACAGTGTGAGAAATTATGACCCAGTGCACATTTCTATCACGCTGGGGTTCATTCATCTTTGATTACACCTTTCAGATGATATAAATTAGGCCTATCCCACACTGTTAGCTTGATGGATTACAGGGGCCAATATGAAACACACTGATCAATATCATGGATTAGTTTCTGTGTTTCAAGGCTATATGCAACTCTGGAAAAAGCACATTTCTTTCCAAGTCTGTGATACACAGTGTGAAGTTCTGTAGGGTTTTACTTTTGTGAATTCTGTACCAAAGCGTATTTGTGTCATACAGCATAATTTCTATATGTCTAACCTATGGCTGAAGATTCTATAATTCAATGATCAAACTACTTATAACATAGATATAGGCCTAGTCTATGTACACTATGATGACAGACAGAATGATTCATTGATAATGACTAAATATGATATAAAAAAAATATTGAATAAAAAGACATATCTTTTGAAAATGTGGACTACTGTTAACAAGTAGTAGTGGAGACATTAAAATAACAGTGATTCAAAAGTGCTGACAATTTGACAGAGGTTTGTGAGCAGCTCTTTTAGCAGAAAGTGGTGACTGTGATGAAAACAGGCATAAGACAGAAAAATGTTTTCTTCAGTAAATCGTGTCAGTATCATTCGTCAGGCTTCATAAAAAATGGGGTGGGTCAAAAGAATAAGCTTTTAAAAATCAATCTCTCCCATTAATGTCCATCTCACTTGTAGGCCAAGCTGAACCAAAACAGAGCAGATGGGGAGAAGAGTGACAACTTCATGTTTAGGTAATTATCACCACTTCTGGCATGAGCTGAGGGGCCTCTTAGCAGCCTCATTGTTGTTGTTAAACAGTTTGCTCTGTTGATTGATGATGAAAAGGGAACATGCACCCACACCTCTCATGGGACTCTAACATAATGTGTGTGCATCCCTCGTGACCCTGCCAGCTGGGCAAGGCTAAACACATCACACAGCCTGTACTACAACAGGAAGAAGAAGGGGGGCCACTATCAATACATTATTCATATGGATCTGATGGGACACGCTCGGTCTAAAGGCAACAACACCCACGCACACATTTGAATTCAGCCACTTTATCAAATCAGTGGCAGGCCTGAGCCGTCAGACATCCCTGTTTGCTCCGGTCTTTTCCTGCACTGTCATCAGATTCCTTGGTTCGCCCTGTGTGTGTTACCTCCTCATCCATATTCATGTGCGATCTCCTCTCAAGGGTTGCTCTGTGGGGTGTGGGTGTGTGTGTGCAGAAGGCCCCTGAGGCAAGATTCCTGCCATGATTATCCTTGAGTGTAAGGAACATTTTTCAGTGGACTTATTCAGAGATGATGCTGCAATGAGAATGCAAGCATTTGATTTGACAATTTATTTAGAACTAGAAATCTTCCTAAATCCATAAAGTACTCCAAATCAACAACAAAATCTATTTCTTTATTGGAGTTTGAATGTCCTTTCCTAGAAGCTGACTTGTTAACAGATTAACAAATCAACAAATGAAAAAAACTGGCTTATACCTATGGCTGGTGGAGAAAGAAAAGCCCATTTCTAGTCTCACTGTATAATTTTTAATACATTTTGTCATCCTGTTTAATGATTCATAAATATATTCAAAAGCAGTTATTTATCTATAAACTCCTTAATTTTCCAAAATATCGGTTTAGTAATCGACCAAACTAGTAATTGAAATATCAGTATCGGTGCAACCCTAAAATAATACATACAAATTTATAAAAAATGCAATGTATCTCAAAAAGCAAGATAAAAAAATAGACAAACGGAATATTATAAATGCCAAAAAATGATGATGAAATGAATTCAGTTGTTTGTTTTCTCATGTGGTTTCAGCTCAGTGGGAAGCTAATCAAAAAACCATACATATATTCATCAACAGTGTCTATCTGTAACAGGCCCACAGTGACCCCCGCTGCCTCTGTGTGATGGAAGGATTATCTAACATTATCTAACAAGGAGACAGCAGCTCTCACTACAGGGTCCTGCAGCCAGCCGCCATCTGACAACTAACACAGTCCTCCTCTTACATGGGCAGTTGGGCCCAGCAAGACTTCCTTTCACCCTTTCATTTAGGCTCCAACACCCCTCCCTCTGTTTTATTCCCACTGACAATGATTGAAGACAAGTACAATAGTGTGTAATATAGTCTTTTTGTTGTAATACTTCAGTTGGCCTATCCTGAACTATTTTCCCTTCACTTGTCCTGATTGGTCGGACCAAAGCTCGCAGGTATCCAGGTTAAGTGGCTGACCACAGAGTCCCTGCAGAGAGCCTTATGCCTTAGGGCGGTCCCACACAGTCATTCTTAAACACTTATTTCTGCACTAGCTCTTTCCGTCTCTACAGAGGCCTCGGTCACACTGTAATTAGAACCAAATAGAACCTTCTGACCTGAAAATAACCCAATAAAAAATGAATCATCCTTCTACCTATTGTTATCGTACAGTAATTATGTGTATATTCATCTGTTAGCCAGTATAATTATATGAAGTGCTTTAGTGTGAAAATAGCATTGACCATTTAGCTTGCAAGTTTCTGTAGAAAATGGCCCTTCATCTTTATGTTGACCAGCCAAACCAATGCAACTTCATAAGCAAACTTAAGTGGGTCTGGAACCGCTTTCACACAGCCTTGATTTGAGCATTCAACCAAAGTACAATGTCTGATATAAACATGAAACACAAGAAACATAAAAATGCAACAAGACAGTATACAGTATATTTCGTATATATATAAATCAAGCATATATGTGATCAAGCATGTCTCACCAAAGCCACCACATGCACTTCTTTTTAGTTTGATCTGAATTTCACCACCCACTCACTGAATGGGGTTAATGCTGGATGTGCCCCTGTCCAAAAGGCACACCAAAGTATTTTAAAGAGGTTTTTTTGAAGAATAAAACATAAAGCCTTTATAAAGCAACAATCAAGCAATCCCTTATGCTCATTTCATAAAACATTGTATAATAAAGCTTACAGAGGGACAGAGTAAAGCTTAGCAGGTTTAGTGGACTGTCCCTGACCAAAAAGGTTCAACTGTGTTGTAGTTTTTAAACCAACAACAATGTGTTCTCTTTGCTTCTTACAATGAAATAGCAAAGAGACAGCAGCACTTTTGATACCTACTTGACACAAAGCCGCTGTTACACAGTCATTAGTCTAATGAATGAGCCGGAGTTAGCTCCTGGTTTGAAGTGGAATTCAACACTGGCTTAAGCCTAAAAGATGAGCCTCAATTCTCTAAATGCTCAAATCCAGATGACCCACAGATGTTTTAAAGCAGCGCTGAGAAGATTTTACAACAATACGCAGATGCTGGATCAGTACCTGGCATATGGGGTAGCAGTTATCACACCACTCCTCAGAAGCCTCATGTCTTTAGTAGAGAAAAAACGTGTTTCAAAGTGCTTCTAAATCAGATAAAAGAGACAGTATGCTGCTTTGTGGGGCTGATATGGACGAGAGAGGATTACTGCTTAACGGGAGGCGAGCTTTGGTCGAACTTTCATAGAATTAATAAAAGTTATCTGCTGCAACAATGTTTTTCCACCAAAGCTCAGATGCATTAGACAGAAGTTTCTACAGTCTAAATAAACGTCTTAACCCAAAACATGTTAGAGATAATAAAAAGATCAGTTCATAACGCTGTATATTTTCAAAAAACTGAACTGGATTGGCGTTTTTTATTTGGATACTTATTAAGTATTCTAAATAGTATTGCAGTTTTGAATATGGCAATTATTTTCTAATATTGCACTGCTCTTAAGTTAATTAAGTTAATTTCCCCTCTTAACAAAGTTTATCTTATCTTTATCATTGTATTCATTTTTTTATATGGTTCATAATTGGAAACGCTGAACATTTAAACATGAGACAATAGATATATTTTTTGACTGTTTTAACATATTGAACCTAATTATATATAATCCATAATAGAAATAAAACCACATTGTGTCTATGTTACTGGTATAGCCCCACTCCCAGGCCTACCCCTGGATGATAGTTAATTACCCAAGATAAATCCATCGGCAATTTGTCAGCCACTTCCAGTATGGCCCCCCCGTCCAAACCCGACCACTCCTTCTAAGCTCATGTAATGAATCACTAATCACCGGGTCCCTGACGAACATCCCCAGCCTATTATCTCTTAATTACCCTATTCACGCAAGCATCGTGATGAGACAGCAGGGGGCGTGCTCCGTAATGTTTATGAGTCAGCCTTTTACTTAAAGCTGCACTACCTGATTTTTTTTTTACATACTATAATTTTGCACATGTAACTGTACTTGCCTGGTTATAGGGATTTATTTGCACCTTACAACCACTGTTTACTGCTGACATAACAGCTAATGTAGCACCTATATGTACATAGTCTTTTAACATTTTATTTTTTATATATATATTCACACTTATGAATGCTGATCTTTACCTTCTATGATTTATCTATTTTTATTTCTATGTTATTATTGGCATCCAGTCCGGGCAGCAAAGTAAGAATTTCATTGTCCAGGGAAACATTTGTTTCCTACTGTGCATATGACAATAAACACTTTGAATCTTGAATTCCACAGGACAGGGGCGCTCGGATCAGGAAAGATGTGAAATAACTGATGTTTTATTGCAAATTCACAACTTGAGTTCATAGAATTAAAAGTGAACTGCAGACCACTGCTTGTTATCCTCATACTTCCAGGTTTGTGTGAGACCACGATGGAGGGTCAGGGAGGAGAGGAAGAGGAGAGGGGAGCATCATATTCAAACTTTCAAATTAGTTTTTTCACTCAGTTTCACAAAATCAGTATTTGGTGCCACTCCATGAACCCTGCTATGTGAGAATACAGTAGACAGTATATTTACCCTTAAAGTGAATTATAAATGTCACCTTGTTACTGTTTCTGGGCCGCTCAGACATCAGAAGCCCCCGTGGCCATCAGTGGTTTATGGACGTGAAGCCGGGACGGACTGACTTGCTCTCAATCTCTGACCGCCGGGCTGCAAAAATGGTCCTCTTGTGGAGCATTTGGTCTGTGGAAGTAAATGGAGCCTCTAACTCACACAGTCATTCGCAGACGGGACACTCGGGATTCGAAGCGTGCAAGGATAGAAATTGGAATTGGCAGCATATGTGAAATGGGGTCGGGGGATTTTTGTTCTGGACACACACATAGCCGTGCACTCCAGAAACAGGAAGAGCAAAGATGTGCCATTTGTAATTTTGATTTCCTTTAAGCATCTTTCTCTTCGCGCTAATGCATTCTTGACTTAGGGTTTCTTCTTCTAGTAAATGCTTTATAGTTTGTACACAGGTCAGGGTCACAGTCGGCGTAATGGTCCAGATTTTCTAAGCAGTGTGTGAGGTGGGAACGAGAAATTCCCATAGTTCCCTATTTCACTAGGACGAAAAAGAGCAAAGAATAGGCTCAAGATCACACAGTTGTCGCTTGTTTACATCAAGTGAGTAAACCAGGAGGTATTTTTTCCAAAGTATCCCAAACTGACAGGTGCCCCCTGCCAAGTTCTCTTAATAGTTAAGGTTTTTGAATTTAATCTGGCTAATTTCGACATATCCCCCTGAGGATTTTTAAGCCTAACTTTAGAAAGGACTAAGACCCTGTACGGCCCTTTTTGAATCCCCGGTGTCCGTTTTTTGTCAGCCCTTTAGTGAAAGCCTGTCAAAAATGGTTAGCCTCTCCAGTGAAACTACTTCTTTGCATCTTAGCTCCTGGTCTTGCCCTGTGTCTGCACAATTTCTTTCTATCCTCTTGTTTCTCTCCTTTTGTTTAGATAAAGCGAAGGATTAGGAAAGATTTGCCCCCATAAAGTAGTGGTTTGATGGGCTTTTATCCCACCATGTTGCTAAAGCTGTGTAGCCCCTGGATTAGGCCCTGACAATAGGAACCCTTGTGCTGGGCCGCAGCCTGAGGGGCACAACCAAAGAGCGGCGCTGAGAAAGAGGGAGGAAACAGACCTGCCAACCTCGATACGTCAAGTCCGCCAGAAACCGGGCTGCAGCGGGCTTCATCTGTGGGATCAGAGAACGAGAAACAATAGTGAAAGTAAAACTGGAGCCACGATCCCAAGAAGTTTTATAAAAGATGTTTTAGAGTTGAGTCAGGTATTGTAGTATTTAGGTACAGTATAAAAGAGAGTGGAGTCAAGGGGGTTTCAACAGAATGTCTACAAACTGGATTAAGGCCTAAATTTAGCTTGAAATTTAATATTTTGATTTTTTTTTCCTTTTCTTTTAGGGGGGCACTGTAACAAGTCATCTGATTCACTGCAGAGATTTGCATGATGATTTGGACTTGTGCCCTTGTGGCTAGAATACCTTTTATCTATACTCTAAAATAGGGGTGTCCAAACTTTTATGCACTGAGAGCCACAATCAAAAATGAATACCGAGCAGGGCCAAACGCTGAGGTGACCGATGTTGCTTCACCAAGTCCCCTTCAGGTGTATCTGTAGTATGTTCTCGCAGGTTTTGTACTTCCTGTCCTTCTATATTATAAGCACATAGAAAAGTGAAAGATATGTTATTGAATGTTATCTTTTAGTCGGAATATGTAACATACATAAGGGCTTCATGGTTACAAAGTTATTTTCAGTCAGGTGTCTGTTCACCTGCTTTACACGGTTTGACCACTTCCTATAGTCATCTTAAAGTTACATTTTAAGATGACAATATGAACTTTCACAACAGGATACGGACGTTGTGGTTTAATGGATGTGCATTTACCCTAGAACTAGAAATATGTAACATATTCGAACTAAAAGTAACTAAATGCATTAAAAAGACAAATTGGTCCAATTGGCAGGTAATCATGAGGACCGCATTTGGCCCCCGGGTCATCGTTTGGACTCCCCTGATCTAGAGATATAGCAGGTTTTGCAGCAGTCTATCTACACAAGATGCTATGGTAAACATTTTGAAATCTATTCTAGAAGAAGACACAAGAAATATAAAAAAGAGACTCTCTGGATACATGGGGACGTATCACATGTAGAAAAGTAGTTAAGGTCTATGCTCAGTTTAGACACTGCCTGAAGATTGCTAATGGCAAGTTGCTTTGTTACTCCAGTCACACAAGTCCCAGGAAAGCAGTCACCTCTAAACCATACATCAAAATGATTAATTTCACCCTAATGAGCACAAGCTAACCTTGACTAAGAGCATGCGCAGGCCAGAGCAGCCGCACTGAAATCTAATATATTCATGAAGTTAACAGAAATCTAATGATAAAAGTTAATGGCCTCTGAAGGCTGAAGGCATCAACTTTCTACTTGAGTTGATGTAAAATGCCAATTGTAAATACCGCGAGCCACTAGAGGGGTAAAATTACAAACATTCATGCATAATAAACCTGATTAAAAACTGAACATGATTTATAAATCTCTGTGGCTTCCTCAGCTGAGCGTCGATTCGGGGGCTGCCAAAGTCCTGATACAGGGATAAAGTTTGATATTCCAAAAGCGGGGCGTGAGGATGATTGAGAGCAAAGACGATGGCTCATATCTGAAGAGAGGCTTTTCCATAATAAAGCCTGAATACAGTCAGAGTACAGAGAACAATGACTGTGCAGACAAAATCCACACAAATCTCAGATCAATTTGGGGTTTAGAAAGTTATACCAAGAAGAGTCTAGAGAGACTGAGAGAACTGTGCAAAATGGTAAATAAAAAGCTGAGCAAACTAGGGTCTACTACTGGGATTTGCATTTTGAGATGGCTTCAAATCTATGTACGCTTCACTAAAGATAATTTTAGTGTCAGTCACTTATAGATTTGGCTTTTGATCTTTTGCAGAAAAACAAGCAGATGTAACTTTTAGAAACATGGCTGACCATTTAGACGGGTGGTTCTCAAACGGTGGTAAGGGAACAACTGGTGGTACTCTGTAAAGTGTAATCTTTCTTCTAGTTTTAGCTCTCCTATGGGGCTAGAATTTCTTCTTTAATCCATGTTAATAAGCATGCATTTCTAGGACTGAATGCCTATTTTATACATTTAATGGGGACAGTCCTAGTTTTAACACCAACCAACAAATACTCTGATGAACTCTGATATCTGATGGGATACTAATTAGTTTTTTTACAAATATTGTCCCCATTTTTTACCATTATCAACACATAATACACATTAACATGACATTGTGGTTAATAATATATTATAATTGCCATCATTTTTCTACCATGAGCCAAAAGCTGTATGTACTTTGAAATGCATAACAATTTTCGAAGCATTTTTAAAAATAAATTAAAAGTGACTAATAAGTAAGCTAAAATGCATCATGATTTGGGGAAATGTGTAGCCCAGTTTGGGGTGTGTATAGACCTAAATCTGATCACCCTAATTTATTCAGACTATACCCAAAGCCTGTTGCACCCTTACCAAAATTGACAAAGGCCTATTTTTCCAGTGTGTTGTCCACTTCACGGTCAAGAGGCGCTGCGGCCACTGCTCCACTGGCCTAATATTAATCTAATAGCAGGCCCCTTGACACTCGCACTGAAGCCCTGAGCCATGCTGGACATTAGCCCGCATTAAGGTCCGTAGAAAGCTGATTTGACGAAGAGCAGCTGAGAGGAATTCCTTCTCGCTTTAATTGCTTTAGAAACGGTTCCCACAAAGAGACACTGGCCAGCTTTACATGCAGTTTAAGTTCTTATTTCCATCGGTTCACAAGTTAATCCGATTTTTCTTCTTTCTGGGCCCAAATGCTGCACTAAAAAGAGCATAGAAAGGACAAATACAAACTCTTTGTTGTGTATTTTCAATTTAGCTAAAATTATATTTTGACAGTTTGACATGGACACCTCTAATTAGAAGCGGACCGGAATGCATAATAGCTCACTAGCCAGCTAAAACGAACAAAAGCTAAAGTTGCATCCTATTAGCTTTAGCAGGTTTTGTTTCCACACGAGTGAATGTGGCCAAAGATCAAATTGAGGATTTCAGCCACCTCTTCTTCTTTTCTCTCTCGCTGTCTCGGAGAAAATTCAACAAAATATGCAAGCTTTACATTAAAAGGCTACTTTTCGCTGCCCTTAATTCCAGCCTAAACGGTTTTTCCTCGGTAGAAGAAATCTTTTCTCAAAACCTTGAAGAAGAGAGGGGCATTATTGTTTTAATCCTCTTACCAGCAGTCATTTTAAGACATTTTTGGAGGGTGAAATGCCGTCTTGTCTACCCAATCCCAACCTAAATCCCTCGAGACCGGAGAGCTCCTGGAGGCTGTGGCCCAGCATGCACCTCACTCTCTCCATCGTTCCCGCCAAACGCCACCACCGAGCCACGGGCAAATACAATTAAAACTGAGAATTAACCCCAAATCACTGTAAATGCGACAGGGTTTAATTAAAACAGCTCTTTTTAGATGTCTTCTTTTATAGTGTCAATATAAGGCTCGTTGTCCTAACATAATCAAAGGGATTACCGTTAAATCTGTTACTTTAATCACGGTCATAAAATTGCTTCAGTTAGGTCAACTGGTCCAATGGTCAAGAATTTATTGTATTTATTTTTTTAAATATAATTTGCTATACCTTTAAAATAGCTCAAACAGTTAATACCCTGATTATATATTATATGTAATACAAAAAAGTCAACATTTTAAATAAATTACGTAAATGTGCTTTGAAAACCCAACAAAACTTTATTTTGTATTAGTAACAGCTATATGATTATTGTGCAAATCCAACATAGCAGGGCCTTTTCATGTAATTAATTAAGTAAATAAATTAATGTTAATAAAGAATGCCTTTTTATATAAAGTAATAACCTGTAAAAATCCTTGAAGCGGCCGTAGAAGTGCTCATTTTGGACCCGGACATCGAGGGATGGGGAAACGCAGGAGTATCGTGGTGGGCGTGGGCCGCTTGGAGGACAGCGCTCTGATTGGTCCAGAATACGAGCGCGTGCGTCCCACGAGAAGAGGTTTAAAGGCCGCGCGATAGAAGCGCAGCATCCTCCACAAACACCGTGTCTCAGTCCAGAGCCCAGCGGACACACGGGACATGTCAGGATCATAGTCAGGATACACCCGGACTGCACCAGCAAACACGGGATTTTTAATTAAAACATTCGGGGGAAAATACTCAGCGTCCAGTGGAGATATTTAGCCTCGGACAAACGGCGAAGAGCGGAGAGGTAAGAAGTTTGATGGAGTTGGAGACACTAACAGAACTTGGAAACAAAAATATGTGCAAATTAAACATAGAAATACGAATTTTGTGTTTTCGTTTTGATGAGAGTAGTTAATGTATGATTTGTACGCGTTGTTAGCTGTCAAACTAGCATTATCAGCAAACAGTAATGGTTAGCAAGTAGCACAAGTTTGACTAAAGACCAATAGCGGTGTTAAATGAAATATTATCTCTTAACAATGACATAAGTAGGCTAACTGCTGTAACCGTACTGATCAAATCGGTGGCGTTTCCGGGATTAGCCTTTACGTTACATTTAACGGTCGTTTATTTTGGAGAAGCTGCAGAAAAGCCAAAAGCTCTGGCCCCAAGCAGTCTTTAGTAGGCTAAATGCTGTTCTCATAAATCCACGGCAATTAGCATAATTAGGCTTAACGCGGAGCCCGAGGCCAGTGACATTGTCCTGAGAGACGAGCTTTATGGACAATTTTAAGCTGAAGATTTACAAATCGAGCACGTTACATAAATTTAGCCCGGGGCTCGTTAAAATAATGCATTAGAAAGTCCCAAGAATAAGAAAAAATGAAACTGCATTATCCACACGGTTCACAGTCACCACACACACTGGTCCACCTTTCACGTGATGATAAATTAATAGCCTCGTTTTGCACCACATTAGACAGGAGTCCAATGGGGATCCCGTGCATATTTCACTGTAGACCTGTCAGCCATCAGCCTGCAGGCGTTTCACACCGTCCTGGGACCCGCCACAGATTGAAATAAACGGCCTCCATTTGAGTCCATCTCAAAGAGCAAAATCATATTCAGAATAATATTTTTGTTTCCCGCCACAAAAAAGTGTGAAAAATAATTATATGACAAATATATTTAGATACAATTTTAGGTTCAAATAAATGACGGTATTTTTATTATTTATAGAATATTGTAGACAAGATCAAATAAGAAAATACTAACTCAGATAAAGTTAGAACCATTTGCACAGATTTTTTTACAGACATAATAATGAAAAACATATTTTAAATACATATCTGACGGTAATAATTGTATGTATGTAGTCTTTTCAACGTGTATTAATGCCACTTCTGAATAATGTATTTTACTTATGAGCCTTATTAATTTACCTTTTAACTTTTGAAAACTTTTTTTATTATTATTATTATTCAATACAACAGAACACACACAAATAAGGAAATAAATTATTACATTTTCCTTTATGCAAAAACACATTCTAGATGCTTCAGGCAGATTCGGAAACCCTCTATGGCCTAAAAAGATATCGCCAGATTATATGCATTTGTTTATGTATTTATGCATTGTCTATTTCATTGTTTTAGTTTTTTTACACAATTTGGTTGTTTACCTGTTGCTATATTTAAGTCCTGAGTGACTTTAAATATAATAAAAATGCTTGCTTTATGTTTAGGCATCCTGACCAATATCTAGTTATTACATTTTTTAACCTATTTTTTTCCCGCTTTGCAGATTTCAGATATGCAGCACTACGGGGTGAACGGTTATTCTCTTCACGCCATGAACTCACTGAGCGCTATGTACAATCTTCACCAGCAGGCGGCGCAACAAGCCCAGCATGCACCTGACTATAGGCCCTCAGTACATGCCCTCACTCTGGCAGAAAGACTAGCTGGTAAGAATCAGTAGCTCAGTTTATGCTCTTGCTATTCAATAACAACAAATAACATGTCCTTCAATTAAACTTATATTACTTTCTTCTCAACGGCTGCACATTTCAAGACATTATCCTTGAGGCCCGGTATGGTTCCCAACACAGAAAGCAGCGGCGGAGTCGGACTGCATTCACAGCACAGCAGCTGGAGGCACTGGAGAAAACTTTCCAGAAAACCCACTACCCTGACGTGGTGATGCGAGAGCGCCTGGCTATGTGTACTAACCTACCTGAGGCCCGCGTGCAGGTAAGCTTTATGAAAATCAGATCAAGTCAAAGTTTATAGCACTACTGTATAAAATATATTCTGGGGACATGATGTATACATGTTTAACAATCATTTAACATTTGACAGCTCAAACATTACATTTCATGCAAAAAATTAATTGTTTGGTATTTTCTAGGTCTGGTTTAAAAATCGTCGGGCAAAGTTTCGTAAGAAGCAACGCAGTTTGCAGAAAGAGCAGCTGCAGAAGCAGAAGGAGGCGTCTGGAGCAACAGAAGGATCAACAGAGGATCCTAAAACTGACATTTCTTCCACTGTGGTTCCCGAGACCCACACTCCTCCTCCCTCCTCCACCTCGTCCTGTCATTTAGACACTGACAGACTGGCAGCAGCTCAACCGCAGACTGAGATGAACGTGGAAGTAAACGTCACATCCCCTGAGCCATCAGACAGTGAGTCAGCAGCAGAAGATAATGCTGACAGAGAAGAGGACGACATCAGCAGAGAGTCCAGAGTAAAGAGCAGGGAGGAGGCGCAGAGCGAGGGACCAGCTCAGCCCGAAAACAGCTCCCCGTCCTACAAACGTCTCAGTCCTACATTAGGTAAGAACACTGGTGCTACGATGGCCCATAGCACAAATAGCTCAGGGTTAGTTTTGGGCTTATTGGCCACTTTCTCCATAACGTTCCAAGAATAAAGTAGGGATTACTAAAAATTTACATTTCTAAATACATTCACAGAGACCGGCGTACGCTGATATCTTACTAAAGTGTTGTCTTTGTCTTCCTCTTAGACTCTCCCCTTGGTTCCCCCACTCTGCCATCCTCCAGCGGTGTGACCAGCGGTTTAGTGACAAGTAATTCCTATGCATCGTCTCCCCTCAGCCTGTTCCGACTGCAGGAGCAGTTTCGGCAGCATATGGCGGCCACCAATAACCTGGTACACTACCCGTCTTTTGACATGAGCGCCCCGTCCTCCCTGCCCTACTTGGGTATGAATGTCAACATGCCATCACCCCTGGGATCTCTGCCCTGTCAGTCTTATTATCAGACCTTGTCCCAGGCCCAGCAGGTGTGGAACAGCCCTCTGCTGCAGGCAGCTCCAGGAAGCCTCCCTGGAAGTCTCAACAGTAAGACCACGAGCATTGAGAACCTGCGACTGAGAGCTAAACAGCATGCCGCTTCTCTGGGACTGGACACACTCCCCAACTGAGTGCTCAGGGCTGTAGCACTGAACTATGGGCCACTGGACAATGTTCCTTCACACCATTTAAGAAAAACAGACTCATATGATTATCATTTTAAGTGACAGCTGTTTCCTTGTGGCTCTTTTTACCACCTTCATTATGGCATCATTGAGACTTACACTTTAAACCATGATTATTAAGAATCCATTACCCACTGACGTCTTAAAGATGGTAATACACTGTACAGTTTTCCATTAGGACTTTGACTACATTTCAGTTCTGATCATACACTTACAGTGACTTACCCAAATTACTTTAGGACATTGTAATTTACAAATCTAACAAATAAAAATAGCAGAAGTAAACATTTAGCATCCTGTGAACTGTGCATGTGTGCATGGCTTACAATTTAAAATGCACAGTTGTCATTACATTGGCAGTGGCCTCAAGTCACCCAAAAGCTCAGTTGGTCCAAATGAATTTCTGTTGGTTACCTCATTCATTTAGTGATAGTCTATGAGCACTGTAAATATCAGCCTACATCCCTTCACTGTTTAATGCAATGTCTTGTTTTGTGCAAAGAAGAATCAGATGTTCAGATTATTTTGCATACACAAAAGTCACATCCTCTGTGGAAATAATCTATGTGGATGTGCAATAATAAATGTGAACACACAACACTGGCAAACGCGCGTGTAGTGTATGTATTATAATGTAGAAAAATGTACTTGAGAATTGTTTTAATGTGAGTAATTTATCAGTTTAATGCAAAGGAATAAACTGCAGATGAAAATTGATTTTTTTGTTATCAGTTTGTGTTGTTGATGACATAATCAAACATATTCTTGGTTGGTAATAGGTTAAACAAAAATCAAGTTTAGTTAAGCGTGTAGTGTAACTAGTATTGCTTGTACAGTATGGACACATTGATGAGCTGTACATAATTTAGACACAGGAGGCCTACTGGTGCCGCACACAGGGAGCACTTGTTCAGCCAACACAGAAAAACTAATCTTAAATGAAATGAGTGACGCCCAGTGTCAGGCTCGAACACCCACCACCGCTCCCCTCTCCCCCGCCCTGTCAGCCAAGGTTTGGCTGCACCGCAACAGAATGCTTTGCCATAAGAAGATTACCTTTGGTTAGGATATCAATGGATTAAGTAAGAATAGAATGAGATGAAATAGGACTGAAGTGTTTCCTGGAGTCAGCAAAGTTCACACACCTGTTTTCCTGGGGTCCAGTGCTTTTTCACATGATGACCATTGAAATATATTGCAGAAGACAGAGTTGCTTGATTACATTTTACACTAATATAAAAAATGTAACAAAATGCAAGCTACAAGGCAATGACAACACATTTAGTTGTTTTTGGGGGGCTTTAAAATATATCTAAATGGCATACTACAGTGTGTACTGTCTTTCTACTGCCAGTACAAGTACGGGTAAGGTTTGTGGTTGTGTGAGTGTGCCTTTGGCAGCTAAGCCGCTAAAGGTTTCCAGGAGCTCTTTGATGTGTATCTGGGCAATGCACTATTAGAGGGATTTTCCTCGTTGACAGCTCAGAGAATGTGTGGAGGAATTGCGATGCCAGCGGGCTAAAAGAATGCTAGAAACAGGATTAGGATCATATTCTGGCAGCTCCTGTCACTTCATCAATGGGCTAAGGTTTCCTCAGTGACAGCCCTCCTTCTCTGCCCGGCTAAAACCTTTAGTGGGACCATAAAAGGGGTGAGAGAGGCGAAAAAACAATGATTGAATAGTGTGCTATGATTTCTGTGCCGGGTTTGCTCTAAGGCCTTTGTGTTGGGAGGTCTGGGGGGGATGGCACAGATTGGGAGGGTGGGGTAGGTCATGGGGATGAGAAAAGGGGGAACTTTTCAAGGGGGTGACTGTGGTCTTGGAAGTTTTACATCCAAATCTCTATGAGGGGCATGTGGTAGAGCTTTATACTGACGCAAGGGGACAGCAGTTCAGTGTCCCTGTTACAGCAGCAGCAGGTGTAGTGAGCCCTCTGCCTCTATTTCTCACAAATGTATTTGGTAAATAACACCACTATGGTCAATTTTAGTTACAGTCTTATATGTTGCTTTTATTTATAAATATTGTAGATAGTTTTTCTCCCTCTATGGTTAAACGTACATTATAATTACAGTCTACAATCACTATCTATGTGGTACATTCTCAAAAGGATGTCATTGTGCTCATAGTGTGGTCTCTGCAGTTTGGACCAGCAGCTTCTATCCATCACCGCAACCCGTGGAGGGTGGCTCTACAGTTTGCTCACCCATCTGAAACAATACTTTCACAATGCCACAGGAGTTTGATTGTTGACGACAAGTTATATAATGCCAAGAATTACAGACCAGCATGCAAATGCTAAATCCTCCTCTCTTTTTCCAGCGAAGTGGATGAGACGGACTATATCTGCAGGCTTCACTCTGGTTCCCCAGCTTTGTGCTACTGAGACGCTCGCCTTTCTCCCCCTGACTCGGGTGATAATCCTGACACGCACTGTCTGCATTTTTTACTGTACGTGTTTAAGCGCATTTGCAGAGCATTTATCTCTCCAATGTAAACCAATTTGGCTATAGGGCCTTGGGCCAAGCTAGGCGTTTGAGCAAAGAAAGAAAAACTCAAACCTAGCAGATGTGCAAAGAAAGAGGATGGGAGAGCTGGCGCAGACTTAGGGTTGATGAACAACTGAAAGCTGCAAAAAAGGAGAAGCAGAGCTCTATGAGAGAAAGTAGCCCTTGTCCAAAGGGTAAGCTCCTGAAACTTGGGATAGGGCCTTTAAAGCCGATAGAACGTGGATCACTGAATTGTTGAGTCACAGAATCTGAGAAAATCATACAGAGCTGTTGGCTAATCCTGTCATAGTGAAATCAGTAGGAATACTTCACTTCTTCTGAAGAAATTCAGAGGCTGCAGTATTGACAGCACTGCTGTTTGATACCGCCTATACACCTGTATCAGCTGTCTGTTAAGCTGCCTTCACCTCCTCCCACTAGTCCCACGCAGCATGTCGCAACTGTGGTAGTAATGGCTCATGAAATGGACTAAAGACCTAAAAGCTGCCAATCTCTCTGCTTCTTGATGTTTTCTGTAAGTGGCTCTGGTTGCTGGTTGAACTTGCTACTTTGATCATCTCAAAAGGTAGGACCCCCACTGTGTCAAACATTGCTATGTGCAATTCTCTGGTGTCATAAAGACTATGAGCGTCCTGGTCCTTGAAATGAGACATTAAGACAGAATCATCCTAGTTTAGTTGGAGCAATATCAAGGTGTTTTATTAGTATGTGCACAGATAGGCTCCAATGTGTCTGGATGGCTTTTAAAGTACCTGATCTTATAGCCTAAGGTTCCTGTAAATGAGGTCTTTGGTGCTCTTACCAATGAGACGTTACATGAGCAAGCACCTTGTCTTTCCAGGGGCACACAATAGATCTGCAGTATCATTACAATTGGAAAGGACAGCAACAATCGCTTCATAAAACTGCACCCAACTTTAGAAAGTTCTGTGAAAAGATAAATATAATATAACTATGTTCACTAGATGGAAAGACATTAAGCAGTTCACTGATCAAAATAAATACATTAATTGTTTATTAATCTGTATGTAATATATACAGTCTTGAAATAATACATTTTTGTTGATTTTACATTTTATAAAGCTAAATACCTAAATCCTTCTTTCTTTTTATAATTAGTAAATACACACTCAAAACCCACTAATGTAAATATGTTATACATTTTAAAAAGCACAAACATGTATTAATGTCATTATCAAAAAAGATTGTATTGTCACAAATTTCATTGCAGTTATATTCGTATTTGTGTTATAACTTGAGTTTTGGATCCAGAGGGATTTATGAACAATGTGAAGTTTCCTCTGAAGACCAAAGTCTTGGATGCTGCTAAAAGCTTAATGCTCCCTGACAGAGTGGCACAGTGAGAACTGTTCTCCTGCTCCATGTGCCACAGATAATGCTAAGAAGTACCTCTCAATTCAGCTCTCCTCTTCGCCTAATGTGCCCTTCTGCCTCCAAGATAGAAATAATACACAATGAAATAATACACAATGAAAACAGCACATACAATAATCTGTATACCGGTAAAAGAAGGTATCAGAATATCTGATTTATTATGTCATGAATTTTTTTTTTTTTTTTTTAAGAAATCAAATTAATTTTCTCACATTAAAAATTTGTGATTTTTGTACCTTTCACCAAACATTGAGTTGAGTTCATTTTCCCCTTACACTCCACTGTTATTTCCAGCTTTCTTTACAAGTTCTTCCACCTCCTTCATGAAGCGCAGACAGAGCTCATCCTGCCATGGCAATGCCACACACTGTACACCCACAGGGAGACCCTGGCCTCCAGTCACAGCCTAAACACAACACAAGATTTAAGAAGTTACCCAGAAAAGATACAAACTGTCCTCTGTCTCCACCTAGTGAGGTACTGAGGTACTGCTGCTTACTGCACCTTTTTTCACTACCTGTAATTTATGACCACATGGATGATTGGCGGAAACCTTTTATTTTATTTTACTGAAAGTAGTTTACAAACAACAAATTACATGTAGTTTATTTTAGAGAAATTATTTGTGTTCAGTGTAAAATGTTTTAAAATGTGTTTTAAATATTTTTTGTTCAGGTGAAAATCTAAACTAAGCATGTAATAAAAACTGTAAATTAAGAGATGGGCAAACTAAAACCGTATAAAAAATATAGATATTGATTTAGAAATTGATAAGGTCAAAATTGAAAGAGTATCCACTACTATCTAAAAGCAGATATATTTTAAATTCCAAAACATTACTCGTCTTATACAATACTCACAAGTGTTATTTCAATTACTGTGTGGAAGTCGGGGGAAATACGCACTACTTTGCAAAGATTATTTCTTTCATAAAAAAGGGTCATATGAGTGCAAATGAGTTGTTTCTGAAAGTGCCTTAAACTCTTTGACTTGGGTCAATTTATGTTCAAAGTTAAATGTAATAAAATGCCATATAATATACAAAAGATGTTTAAAGAGATAAAGCTATGTTACATAAGCCATATGCACGCACCACCAAAAAAAAGCAGATATGTATCCATTTATGGAGTAACTTTATGGAATGAAGTGATGATTTAAAAAGTATGCAGTAATATCATAGTTTAAGAAAATGTATAAGAAATCATTATTAGATAAATATAAAAAAGAAAATAATTCTAAACTTTTCTGTTTTGAATATTTAGTTATTATCTGACTGTGTTTTTTTGCATTATGTAAAAGGTTGCAATATTACTGTGTCAACTAGATATTGTAAATGAGGAGTAGAATCATAATAAGCCTTGGCCTCTTGCTACTCCACAAACAAGAAATGACTGACTTATACAAATCTTCTTTTTTATTGTTATGTGTGTCTGAGATCAAAATCAAATCAAATTAGTTTTATATAGTAAAGCTCCCTGAAGCTTGGTCAAACAGCATATGGGCATTTGCAGTTGGATATGCATACTTCACAGTTCAACTGTTATCATCTGTTATTACCTTCTTAAAGGTCCGGTCAAATATATCCCCTGATGCTAAGTGGAAGAGGTCTTTCTCATCCTGTGCATTCACAGTGGAAACAGGAACAACTCCAGCGCTAAAGTTTAGCAGATTGAAGATCATTGTGTACGTAACCAGATCTGGAAATTTACAATCTTTCATTAATCACTGTTCAAATTAGGAAATGTGAACTATAAAAACATTCATCAAGTAACATGACTGAGACGTCTGGATGGATATGCCCTGGACTATACCTTTACATCACATCCTCAGCACTACAACGTTTAAGGTGGTACCACTGATATGGTGTCTGCTTGGAGTATGAGAGTAAACTAAGTCTTATCTCAATAGTAGCTTTTGTTTGGCTAAGGAGGTTTTAGTTCCTAATTATCAGTGAAGGAGACTGAATTACTGATGATAATTTGTCAATGGCTAAAACGATTGGGTGCTGACTACACTTCATGACTGACACTCAGGGCTTGCATAGTTTTATTGAGTGTTTGTGTACCTATAGAAAAATATGTATATGTAACATACTAGTAAGCTTGCAACAATAATTGAAGTTGAAGGCAGGTCCTATTACTGGGCAAAGAAGAACATCTATGTTCAATCTTCTCCACTCTTCAATTGTGTCGTTAACAATGTCCTAAAACAAACATTTTAATACAGCTTTATCTTCAAATAAAAACGCTCACAGATTGAGAAACATTTATATACTGTGAATATTCATCTTACCTCTACAGTAGCATGCAGCTTCCAAAGACCTGTTACAGATCTAAAAGGAGCCATGTCAGTGTTTTGATACTGATAATGAACAGTTACTGTTACCATTAACTACTTAGATGATTATGTCAAACTCTCTGAAGAAACATGCATTTGACTCACCCTACTCCAGTTAAACTTTGGATCACACGGGATAAACGAGGCTTCTGTAACGATAACATAACACACACTTTTAAGAAAACAATGACACACAAATATTTACTGTAGAGATCAAAAAGATAAAATGATTCTTTAGTATTAAACTTGACACTGACACAATAGCTGCCACTAAAAAAACACTGCACTCCACTCCAATGATCATATTATGTTATATGTAAAGTCTCCTTATAATTGTCCAGGACTACTGTAATTATTACCTACCACAGGTTGAAGGATGAAGGCAAGAGTTCTCTTAAACCAGTTTGGAAGTCTATAAAGTGTAATCTGAGTCCGGAGAACAGGGTCAATAGTTGTTCCATTCCTGGAACAATAAAAACACATTACACAACTAGGCCTGTGCTGTCGTCCCCGACAGCAAGGTGTATATCGGCGAAAACGGCCCCGTACGTCTGCCCCGTACGTCTGCCCCGTACGTCTGCCCATACGTGCTACAACTGTTA
>JAVQKC010145604.1:0-11018 GCA_036025475.1 Philypnodon macrostomus | reverse complement strand
AGCAAAAGGTGGCTACTTTGAAGAAACTAGAATATAAGGCGTATTTTTGTTGTTTGACACTTTTTTGTTAAGTACATATTTCCACATGTGTTAATTCATAGTTTTGATGCCTTCAGTGTGAATCTACAATGTCAATAGTCATGAAAAGAAAAGAAACTCATTCAATGAGAAGGTGTGTCCAAACTTTTGGTCTGTACTGTATATATATAATATAACAATTTTGGGTCATAAACTTGGCTTCATCCTGTTAATTTATGCACACTCACTTTTCTCTCGCTCAAAGTTTATCTCTGAACAAAGCCTTAAGGGTTGCTCAAGGAGTGACCAGTCCCAACCAAACCAGAGTCTGCTCGAGATGTTGCCCTGAGTAGTTCCAACGTGTGGAAAGAGAGACCTCATGGAAGAAAAAGGTTTTGGACTGCTGCTACGATACCTGATGCATACGCTTTTCCTCCATTTAAAGTCGCTGTGAAGAACTGCCTTTGTCAAACAGCAGCACATTTTTGGTTATAGACTGAAGCTGCGACTTTTGCCTGTGATCTGCCATTAATGAGAGTTGTGGCTATCATCTCAGCTAAGTCTGGCCGATGTAAGACATTATCTGCCAAGCTTTCTTCAGAACCAAAAGAAACCTACAGAACAGCCAGTGGATCTGCTGTTAAGACCTTTCTGGATCTCCAGGACCATCTGCCTCGGAAATTGGCAAAACACACAGGTTTAGTCACTTAAAGTCTATTCAGCTCTTAATTCGACACATGCTCTCACCAGCATTTAGGAAAACCTTCTCCTGACAATGTAAATCTTCTGTAGACAACCGTCTAGAAGCATGGCGTCGTCTTAATCCCAAAAATTTAACTTTCTTTTAACTGTCAATTCACAATTCTTCTGTTATTTACAGTATTATTGGATTATTTGCATAATTTTAATATTCAAATGCCGTCTGTTGATTATTTTTCCAATAAAATTCTATAAACGTTCTGATAATCAGTATTTTTGCTCTACTTCTAAAATAGTCACTGTGATGTTCAAAGAACTAACAATTACCAAAATATAGACACACTGTTTTACTACAGTATATATATTTTGGTGCTCCATCTATTACGATCTTAAATATTAAGCTAACATTCGAGCATATACCCTACACCTGGTCTAAACCAGACATAACCAGGTCTAAACTAGACTAAACCCGGTCTAAACCAGAACTAAATCAGGCCTAAACCATAACTAAACCAGGTCTAAATCATAACTAAACAAGGTCTAAACCAGACTAAACCAGGTCTAAACCATAACAAAACCAGGTCTAAACCATAACTAAACCAGATCTATACCATACTAAACCAGGTCTACACCAGAACTAATCCAGGGCTAAACCATAACTACACCAGGTCTAAACCAGGACTAAACCAGGTCTTAACCAGACTTAAGCAGAATATGATAGAAATTTGAGAGCACGTGTCTCAGTCTGTGTAGTGCTACAGCTGGTGTTGTACAAACTGTCTGTGACTCAGTCGTTTAAATGGTCCACATTTGTTTAGACCGAGAGGAGCGTCTGTCTGCACTCACAGCTCGACCAAGTTTTCACACTACACTGATGAATATTAGCACTACACAAAAGGACAGTCTTATCACTATAAAATGCAGGGGTGTAGCTTCAGAAAAAACTAGGGCCCCAAGATGTAGAGGGGCCCACCGGCGGTGTCACTAAATTAGATCTAAACTCGGTCCAAACTGAGACCAAAACGGGACTAAAGAAGGAATAACCCAGGACCAATTAGAACTAAAGCAGGTCTAAAGCAGGACTAAAACAGGTCTAAATCAGGACTAAAGCAGGTCTAAACCAGTACCAAACAAGGTCTAAACCAGGACTAAAGCAGGTCTAAATCAGGACTGAAGCAGGTCTAAACCAGGACCAAACAAGGACTAAACCAGGACCAATTAGGACTAAAGCAGGACCAAACCATGATTAAAGCAGATTGATGACTAAACATGTTCTAAACCAAGACTAAATTGCGTTTAATGTGAAACTGTAACAGTTTTTATCAGACCCAATCATTATTGACTTAACATCCCCATCATATTATTTTGATTAAATATTGATATACATTAAGTGTATGGAAACATAACACTGTATCCATCTGTGTGTTCCAGCTACATGACCCTCCTCTTCTGTCAGTCCCCATATGGTGTAGTCCACAACCATATGCACTGCTCATATTGCAGACAACAATTAACATGGTTAAATGATAGGAAGAGTTCTTTTATGATTCATCTATTAGTAATTTAACAAATAGGGTCACACAACTCCTCTCTAGGAAGTGCTCCTGCACTGTCTGCAAATGCATCCAGAGAAGCATTGTTGCTACTACCATTTCACAACATATCTGATTGGAGAAGATGTGTGTTCTGCTGTGAGGGTGTCAAGGCTTTATTTATTTATATATAGTTTTGGAAACCCCTAAATACCGTCACAAAGGATTTGTTCCTGTCTTGAAGAGACAGGTCAGAGTGTTTGTCATCAAGTCTACATGGGAGCTCCACAAACAGCTTGTATTAGATACATTTTCCAAATAGATTGTGAAATGTGAAAAACAGCATCATATAGCTTTAGTGATTCCCAATTCCACTCCAACACTTCTGTTGTTGCACTCCTCTGTGGACAGTTATCTTTAGTGAAAGTTTGGCAGCGTGGTAGAATACATTTGTCGCCATGGCTCTTTGTCAGAGCGTACGTTTCACTAGCCCTGTTGTCTTTGATGCTCCCTCGTTTGACACACAAAAAGCCTACGTGTCATTTGTTATTTCCATCTGAGAATGTATTCCCGTTTCATCTGCTGGAGCAAGAGCAGGGAGCCACTACAATTCTGACTCACAACTTCAAATGCCCATAAGAACAAAGTGAGTGTAGAAAAGAGGAGGTGAAATTATGGGGGGAAAAGTGCTATGAGTTTTACAATATAAATGGACAAAGCTTAGGACAGTTGCTTTTAGTCAAGTCATTACTCAATAAAAATTACATCCTATTTTATTTGTTTACCCTATATCACAATAAAGTTGCCTCAGAGGGCTTCACAAAAAGAGATGTATGTAAACAATAAACATAATAGACAATCAATGAACACATAAACAAAAGGACTGTCCCAGGACAACCCCTGTCCTTAGACCCTCCATTGCGGTCAGGAGCTCCCACTCCCAGGACGGACAGGACTGATGGATGAGGTCTTTGTGCTATGAGACCTCAATGTGTGTGCAAGGATACAGCAGGTTTAAGAGGGCATCCAAATGAATTAGGAGATGCAGCAGGTTTGGAGTTTAGTCCATCAGTCCGTCTAGACCAGGGTTTCCCAAAGTAAATAGTATGAACAGTTAGTTTTTTTAAAGAAGCCAAGCAAATAAAAGCTTCACAAAAACATTTCAAATGCATTTATATTCAGTAGTATTTTTTTTCTTCTTCAGAGGACAGGGGGTCCTAGGGCTTTCTTGACACTATTATGGGGTCCCGCTCTGAGATATTTGGGATCCCCTGGTCTAGACGGTAAATCTCAGTTCCTCTGCACTATTTTTTCGCTAAATTAATTACTGAAAAATGTTTTTACCCATAAGGGACCACAAGGAAGTCGTGATGTAGGTTTGCTAGGATAGGCTCTTGTCATCTTTGACCTCTAATGGGAATATGCAAGATGATGACTCAACATTGCACAGGAGAAAGTGGATGATTTTCTGTGGTTACTCCAGAAGGGAAAAGCTGATATGAAGAAATCTTGGAAACCAATTGCCTTAAAAATACTAACTGATGACAGCTCAAATTTGAAAGTTAAACCAATTCATATTTTTTATCAGATCCATGACTAAACTAGGCCTGTGCTGTCGTCCCCGACAGCACAGGCCTAGGGTGTATATCAGGTGTATATCAGGTGTATATCGGCAAAACGGCTCCATATGTCTGCCACAACTGGCACCAACAGGCACTTTAATCAGACATTACGTGATGTATAAGGGTTTTTATATTGTTAACGAGCAAGTAAAAGGCCCCGCCCCCAAACCATGACAAACATGGGAAGGGTCTATTTGACTTTTTTGATTGTGAAGGATGTTTTTGCCAATTTTTATTTAAAATCCCTAAAACTACATTGTTCTTTCAGTCTATAGGGGGCGCTACAAAGGTAACTTGGTCAGATGTGTCCATGTAATTAGGTATTTCAGGTTTGAGCCTAATCGGACTTCCCATTTTCAATCCAAAATGGCCGACTTCCTTTTTGTTGTAGGGTGGGGCCATAACAATAATTTATGTTTTAATGATTAGAAAGTCCAAATCTGAGTTTTATTCAAAGTCACTTACAGACAACTTAAACAACCCTTTAAAGTTTTGGAAGTCAGTTAAATCTTTGTCTGGTGCCCATGTGACCTCTAACCTCCCAGAACAGATTCTCGTTGGTTCAGGTGAAATAAAAGACAAGGTGGATATGGTCAATCAGTTTAATAAGCACTTTACTCAGGCTGGATTCATATTTGATCAAATTGTAAATACATCTGTCCCATGTCCTGTCATTTCAGCAACTGAAAATTAAAATGTAAACTTGGAACTCTTTCATTTTAAACCTATTTCAGTGTCAGACGTTCATAAAGCTCTGAGAGACATTGATCACAAAAAGTCTGCAGGCCCAGATAATCCAGATCCTTTCCTCTTCAAAGTGTCAGCTGACATTAAAGCTGTTCCCATTAGTCATATTTTTAATCTGAGTCTTCTTTCCAACTCCATTCCTAAAAGTTGGAAAGCAGCCTATGTCCTTCCTTGACATAAAGGTGGAGACCCATCAGAGTTGAATAATTATCGTCCAATGTCTAAATTTTCAGTTCTGCTTAAGATCCTCGAATCACTTGTAAATTTACAGTTAAAACAGCTTTTAGTTGACCAAAACATTTTAAATAGATTTCAGTCGGGTTTTAGAAGTGGCCATAGCACTATCACTGCTGCTACATTTGTGACAAATTATATTATCGGGGCCTTAGACAAAAAACAACACTGTGCTGCATTATTTGTTGATCTTTCTAAGGCGTTGGAGTCAGTGGATCATGAATTATTGCTGACCAGATTACTATCAATTGGTGCGAAGGCTGTTACATGGTTCCAGAATTATCTTGTAGATCGTACACAATGTGTTTATGCAGAAGAATATAAATCTGAATTTCTTGAGATAACAAAAGGTGTGCCTCAAGGATCAATTTTGGGGCCCATTCTGTTTTCAATTTTTATAAAGATGGTAAGAAGGTAAAGATGTTCAAGCTAAATTACATTTATACGCTGATGATACAGTGGTCTATACCCACGCTTCCACCATCGCAGGAGCAGTACAGGAACTCCAGGCTGCATTTCAGGCATTACATAATACATTGTTGAGTCTAAAATTGGTTTTAAATACACAGAAAACAAAGTTTATTGTTTTCTCCAAAGCTCGATCACAGCTAATTGACAATTGTACCATCTTGTCCTTAGATGGAAAATCCATTGAGAGAGTGTCTTCATACAAGCACTTAGGGATATGGATAGATGATAAGCTTTCCTTTAATGTGCATATTACTTTAGTCAAGAAGCTTAAAGTAAAGCTTGGCTTTTATTTTAGAAACATATCCTGCTTTACATTCAGCGCTAAGAGGAAACTTGTGGAAGCTACTTTTCTGTCTGTGATTGATTATGGTGACATATTGTTCATGCATGCTGCATCCTCCATCTTACGTTATGTTGATTCAGTGTACCATGCATCATTACGATTTATTACAAATTCTAAGTCCCTTACTCATCACTGCATTCTTTATGATTTAGTTGGTTGGACTTCACTTACAATTCATAGACAACAGCACTGGTATATCTTTATCTATAAAGCAATAGTTGGAAAACCTCCACTGTACCTCTGTAACCTCCTCTCTTTTAGCTCTGGTACCTATCAGCTTCGCTCTTCCAAGTGGTTACTTTTTAATGTATCCCTAGTTTCAACCGAACTGGGAAAAACTGCATTCTCCTGTTCGGCACCATGGGGATCGAATAACCTACAGAAAGAGCTTAAACTAGAAACGCTTATCTCCATTAAAGCTACCATCAAGAATGTGGGGATGGAGACATGTGCTTGTTTTTGCTGAGAGGCTCATTATGTTTTAACTGTACTTGTTTTATTATGAAAATGTAAAATTGTTATTGATATGTATGCATTTGTTTTGTGGTTTGGCTGCTACCTTGGCCAGGTCTCTCTTGAAAAAGAGATTCTGAATATCAATGAGACTTCCTGGTTAAATAAAGGTTAAATAAAAAAAAAATGTTGGGTACACTGTGGAAAATCACTGTATCAAGTTTCATTGCTCTCTGCTAAATGAAATGAAATTTTGATTATGTTCAGCAGGATTATTGGCTCAGAAAATTGCATCAAACATTAATTTGTGAATTATTTAATTGTCATTAATCGTAGAACTACCTAAATCACAGTTCTGCATCTTAATGGTATGTACCTGGGTGCAAATGTTGAAACTGATCCGGCAATTCGTTTTTGTGTTATCACATTCACAGATAGGATCTGCGGACGCGGACCGACGTGATTCCATAATTTTCGTCATTTCGCTGATATAATTACCCCCCGGCCCTGACCACATCTGACCAATATGATGGCAATTACCTCTATAACGCCCCCTATAGACTGAAAGAAGAATGTAGTTTTATGGAATTTTACAAAATTTGGTAAAAACATTCTTCAACAAACACCCAGACAAATCAAAAAAGTCAAATAGACCCTTCCAATGTTTGTCATGGTTTGGGAGCGGGGCCTCTTAATTGCTCGTTAACAATATAAAAACCCTTAGAAATCACATAATGTCTGATTAAGGTGCCTGTTGGTGCCAGTTGCGGCAGACATATGGGGCCGTTTCGCCAATATATACCTTGCTGTTGGGGATGACAAAAGTTGTCACTATACAGTCCCATGCTTTCTCTGTCTGTTTATAATTCTGGTAAAATACATTCCTGGGGTCATAAATCATCATAATTCCCTCGTACATTGATGCTTTGATGTGTAATTCACTTCCATGTGCTTCCGTGCCTTTTTAAAAAAAAAAAAAAAAAAACTCCACGCCTGTACTTCCTGTACGCCCGGCCATAGCTTGGGAGATTGGTGAGGATTCAATCTTCTCCTGAGCGACGTGTAGCGTAGTGCTTCTTGTGATACGTGTGTAATACACACCTGTGTAACAGAAACAGATTAATATGCGCTGTACACATGTATGCAGTTACATGCTGCTTACGCTCTGGTGGGTTAGGCTTACCTCACAATTGTTTTTTACTGCACTTGACTCGTGGGCAAACACTGAGACTTAAACTCAAGTTATTTTTGGTATTTCTATCATAGCAGTCATTAACTCACATATGTAGTGTGGGGTACGTGGACATTCTTACCTCGCGCGCCTATGAACTTGTTTCTGCCCCTCCACCTAAGCTCACCTTTGACATCAGACAGTCGCAGACAGTGGTTCATTTTGGGTCAATGTAGATGTGTGTCTGGGTTAATGGGCTTTGTTGTTTTAGCTGTCGGTGGCTCGACGTTGGATCTTCCTCCTCGTGTGTATATAAGCATGGGAAGCGGCGTGCCGGGATGAACGCAACCCCGGTATGTCTGTACTCATTGTCCACAATGAGGCTACTTGCCACAGTTTACTAATTTTAAACTATCTTCTTTACATTTAGGGCCCGGGACTGAGTCTCCCCTTTCGGATTCCCTTATTGTTGTTGATGTTGCCCACCCGGTATCTCTGGGACATCTGGGTAACCCGACTGTTGTATTTATACCTGTCATGTTGTGCTCAAATGTATCTTAAAAAGCTTTATACCATTTATAAATAAATTAACTGTAACATGTTCTACTCTGTCTCTTGTCATCCAATCAAACGAACCTGCGGCCTTGTCTTAAACGCGGGGTATCATGTCTCATGTTGTCCATGGGCGTAAATAATTGTATTTATTTATTACATTTAGGGCCTTATGTGCCCTTGCCTGGCCAGACAAATACAAATACAATTGCCATTTTTAACAATTGTGTTTGACATTCCCATAATGCCTGAGTGGACACGGTTATCAGATTATGTTCCAGTGGATGATTCTTGATGGATGTGATTGTCCGACCCGCTCACAACCACCAGACGAGTGCTAGCACGTTCGTGATGAGTGGCGCCACCCGTGGGTCAGGACAGGGGGAGCGCAGCCCGCTGTTGCCATGGTTAGCTTCATTCAGTTTGGAAATCCACTAATTAGGAGCAAGTGGTGTGAGGGATGAGAGGGAAAATTATGGAGCAAAGTCAGGATGATAAGAGGAATGACCAGAGGCATAGAGTAGGCATACTGGTGAATTTATTGTAGTATAGGGTAGTGAAGAAGAAGTGGATAATGATGAAGAGAGGATGTTCGCGTCTAAGAAGTCTGACATTTATTGACTAATGCTCTAAAGGTGTCATACAATTTTAGACAACTAGTTAAATCGCAGTGTTTTATTGGCTTTTGTTTGACGCCAAACTGTATCGATTTGGGTACTTCTTTGATGTATATTAATTAAGTAATTCATTAATTACAGGCCAAAACTGTGAACGTAATACCTCAAAAAGTCTTTGCTGGATTTTTTTCAGCTTTTGCACACAGGTACATATCATAAAGATGCAGAACTGGATTGAGTTTGGTGCATCTTCGATTAATGACAATTCACAAATTAATGTTTTGATGCACATTTATTGAGCCAATAATCCTGTTGAACATAAACGAAATCGCATGAATTTTGGCACATTGATCCGGGCAATTGTATAGTTAATGTACATAGGCACATTACAGAAGTCAAATAAAGAATGCCTCTATAGCGCCCCCATGTTTATGTTGCCTATGGGACTCTGGACACACTTACTTTGGCATAGAGATATGAAGCTTGGTACAGTGATTCTCCACAGTGTACCCAACATTTTTGGGTTTTTATATTGTTAACGAGCAATTAAGAGGCCCCGCCACCCAAATTTTGACAAACACTGGAAGGGTCTATTTGACTTTTTTGATTTGTCTGGATGTTTGTGAAAGATGTTTTTGCCAAATTTAGTAAAATTCCCTAAAACTTCACAGAGGTAACTGCCATCATATTGGTCAGATGTGTTCAGTGCCGGGGGGTAATTAAGTGTTTCATGTTTGAGCCTAATCGGGCAAAGTATGTGCAAGTTAGAGGCTGTCAAATATACCAGATTTTCAAACCAAATGTTGAAACTGATTCGTTTTTGCATTCACAGCTAGGATCTGCGGACGCGGACCGACGTGATTCCATAGTATTGTTGTTTCGCCGATATAATAATAGATTATATATTATATTATATAGATAATTGCATTTGTCATTGTAAATCCATACAAATAAGATAGTATAATGTTACCTTCCTATAAAACACGCCCACCCATAAGCACTGATCCCATGGGTGCTGAAGGGATCGAACATCCACCCAAATACGATATATGCACCCACTAAAAAACTACATGTTTTTAAACATATAGGCCTAATAATAAGATGGACACTTAAGACATTTTAAATGTACACATCCACATTAAGGACCTTTGACCGTAAATGGCTCTTTGGATCCAAAAGATTGAACAGATTCAGACACAATGCAGTATAATATATTATATGGTTTAAAACAGGACATTTCATATATATTCCATCTAGCACAAAAAGTCCTTGTTCTATCATCTTCACTGGGCTTTCCTTTCCTCGCAGCGACACAGCACACAGCAACGCCCTCTCATCCATCACTGTCAGATTATTTGAGATTAATAAATGAATTAATAATTGATTAAGTCATTAACCATGTGTGACACCCAAGAGTTAATAAAGTGCTGACTAAAAATAGACCTGCACTGCAAAAAAGGAATATCTAGTTAAACTTACCTCAGTGGCTCAGTGGTAGAGTGGTCATCCTATAACCAGAGGGTTGCTAAGAATGAGAAGGGTTGTGTGATGGTGGTGGTCACAGAGGCCGTTGGTGCAAAATGGCTGCCACATCTCTGTCAGTGTGCCCCAGGGAAGTTACAAAAGTGAATTAATAATATACTCACATTTTGAGAGAGCTATCAGGCATTCTTTATTATTTTAGTATTATGAATATTTAAATTTAATAATTTAATTTATGATTATTTAAATTTAAAATATTAATCTTTTATCAATAAACTTGAGTCTGCCAAGGAGGTAATGTTTTCAGTATAGCGTTAGCGCCTGTTAGCAACTTTACACAAAAAGTACTGAATGGATTTGGAGTAAATGTTCAGGGAAGGTCAGGAATGACACAAGGAACAATTGATAGCATTTTGGGAGTGATCCGGATCACCGTCTGGATCAAGGATATTTTTAAACAATGTCATCTGTTTGGCTAAAGATGTATCATGCCAATACAACATACGGCCCCATAGGGCCAACAAACTTCTTACAGAAAGTCTTCTCAAGTAAACAAACCATTGAGCAGCAGTCATTTGAAAATCATGCTGGTAAATAAAGATTTTTGAGACAATGTGCTGAACAGATGACATTGTTTTATTAGTATTGTTTCTGTGGTTTTGATAACCTTTAGTTGTATTTAGATGATTGACTGATTTTGAATTGAGGTCATTAATAGAAAAACAAAGAAAGACAAGTAACAGTTTTGTATTTTTTTCTGGAGGAGTGTTCAGAAGGTTCTATTTAGAACTGTTTGTTTAAGGTTTGTTTTTCACGCAGGTACTAGGTTAAAATCTGCCTAAAAGGCAAACCAAAGTTAAATAAAACCAAACATCTGCCACAACTGTCACCAACGGGCACCTTTATCAGACATCGTGTGATTTCGAATGGTTTTTATATTGTTAATGAGCAATTAGGTGGCCCCGCCCCCAAACCATGACAAACATGGGAAGGGTCTATTTGACTTTTTTGATTTGTCTGGATGTTTGTGAAGAATGTTTTTGCCAAATTTTGAAAGCACCTTTAGCTAAAACCGTT
>JAVQKC010145590.1:0-25733 GCA_036025475.1 Philypnodon macrostomus | reverse complement strand
GCGTCTTTATGGTATGCACCTGTGTGCAAATGTTGAAAATTATCCGGCAATTCGTTTTTGAGTTATCGCGTTCACAGCTAGGATCTGCGGACGCGGGCGAACACCGACGTGATTCCATAATATCGGCCACACGCTGTTTTCGCCGATATAATTAAAATCTGCTGTCAAAATTAACACTGGTTGGGTTGATATATCGGTACATCCCTAAAGCAGACCTGATGAGGCTTGTCTTGACGGTGGAAGAAGTCACAGTAGATGTATCCTAGTAATCCTTCAGTCTCATGTACCACAGCCTAAAACAGACAAACAGATTAGCCCACATGAAACACACCACCACTTTGAAACACTCATCTACTACATTTCACCTCAGCTAGGACACCAGCCTTCTACCCATTAGGACTGTACAATAGATCTTAAATGTTTTCATATACAAGAAAGTAAATGTATGCGATAACATTATGAACCTCAGTAACTCCAAGTAAAAGGTGTAGTCTGTAAATTTCCTAAAATAATAAATTGTTAGAAAATAAAAAATTATTTATATGTCCCTGTTCTATGATGTAAAGTAGGTAATCTGTTATAATTATTATTTTAGTTTGTAGTTTACAACTCTACAGACTACAGACAACCTTCTTTATATCATAGAACAGTGTCAGATAGTACATTTTAAGCATTTTCTTCTTATTTTTAGAAAACATACAGACTACACGTTTAAGTCCTTACTATGTTATGGAACTGGTGTTTTATTTCAAAACTCACATATTATTCACAGCTAAATTTTTAGTTCAACGAATTAAAAGCCAACTCCAACCTGCTGCCTGCTGTCATTATCACACTTCCTGGTTTGTGTGAGACCGTGATCGAGGGTTGGTAAGGATTCGATTTTTTATGTTTTTTTTTTGTTTTTGCAGCGTTTCACAAAATCAGCTAGAACACTTTTAAGCAATATGATGGAAGATGTACAGTGAATTTGTAGTTAAACAAGTTAGCAGTAGTCTTTTGTGAAAGGCAAAAATAACAAAATACTCTATTGTCGTATGAGCTCTACCATTGAGTGTAATACTTACCAGTTTGCGGACATCTTCGCTCCAGACCTCTCCAGCACAAGGATGTTCTGACATCAGGGAGACTCCGTACAACCGAGTGAAGAGGTTATTCAAGCCTTCCATACATGCTCCCAATGAGAGATATGGACTATACAGACTGGGCTCGATGTTGTACCTTACACAAGAAAAACAAACATTTAGTGAGACTCACAAACATGTGTTTCTTTATTAATCTGTGGCTATAGGTTGTATCTTGGGCTCTATCTTGCAATAGTATGGAAACCTTTAATTAATTTCTGGATCCATCTTGCTAACAGACTAACAAAGAGTCCAAGAAACAAAAGCTGATAAAAACACAACCTTCCTTGGCTGCATCCAGCTCTGACTCAGTTAAATTTGGTAAACTTATTAGTGGGATGTGCAATTTTCGAAAGAGGGTTTTAATATTGTTAACGAGCAATTAAGAGGCCTCGCCCCCAACCATGACAAACATGGGAAGGGTCTATTTGACTTTTTTGATTTTTCTGGATGTTTGTGAAGAATGTTTTTGCCAAATTTCTACATTCTTCTTTCAGTCTATAGGTGGCGCTATAGAGGTAACTGCCAACATATTAGTCAGATGTGTTCAGGGCGGGGGGTAATTAGGTATTTCAGGTTTGAGCTTAATCGGGCAAAGTACCGTATTTTCCGCACTATAGGGAGCACTGGATTATAAGGCGCACTGTCAATGAATGGTCTATTTTCGAAATTTTTTCATATATAAAAAGGTGCACCGGACCATAAGGCGCATTAAGCGAAACAAAACAGTCAGTCAAACTTTATTAAACGCGTTCACAATAACTCTCAACATTGTTCAAACGTTAATGGGCGTATTCACAATAACTTTCAAACTTGTTCAGTTGTAACACGTAAAAATGATATGGCCATTTTGGGGTCATATATAAACACTAATAATAATACACTACTAATATTACGGTGAAGCATAGTACCAGTATGTATTACTCTGTGACGCTCCTGACTCCCGGAGCTTTGTAGTTTACCGAAGTCGTACCAAAACATTTTGATGGAGCGCATTGAGCGCCGTGTGACACAAAATCGCTTGGAGGTCAGTAAGCACAACCAGAATGAATCCATATATAAGGCGATCCGGATTATAAGGCACACTGTTGGTTTTTGAGAAAATTAAAGGCTTTTAAGTGCGCCTTATGGTGCGGAAAATGCGGTACGTTTTTTTCATTCACACGTTCACACGATCCACGAGGAACCGACATTCTCAGGAACTGAAAACACTTGGATTCACCTTTCCCATGTTGCTACTACTTTCCATTGTTGTAGTAAAGCAGGGCGAAAATGGGCCTTAATTGAGATACTGTATATATCTGGAGATGACCACCTGTCACTTCCCAATATAATTTGATCCAATAAAGAAATATTGTTTACATTAGTAACAAAGGCAGTCAGAAATTCAAACTGGCTATGAAATTTAAACTGGCGATCCAAAAGACAAAGAAGTCTGTGGTCTCATTTTAAGTTGGTGCCAGGCTTGTTTGATGACAGTTGTAGATATGAGCCCACCGTATTTGATACCACAGAAAGTTTGCTGCCATTTTGCTCAGGGGCAGAAACAGTGCCATCTCGTCTCTGTAAAAACTCCACAGGCCTCAGGGAGCTCATAATAACACTGTCACAACAGTCAGTCACTGATTCAGCCCAGTCCAGAAGGTGGCACTAAAAAACTTTTACATCAGCTAAGGTTATTATGTGCCGTTTAAAAATAAAAATAATAAATAATAAAAATGCAGATAAATATAATATACTAGATAATCCATTTCAGTAAACCGTTAAAATTGCATGTTATTGTATACGGTTGGGATCATTTTGTTTATCTTAAGGGATTCCAAGATGTAGCCTGCCTAAAGCCCAAAGTAGATACCGCAAACCTTAATAGAAATATATGTTTTTTTACGTATTTTTTTGCTTGTATTGGGCTTCTACTGAGTTTCATTGAAATCAGTCCACCTGTTTTGAGATGGGGTAGGTTTATTGGCAGCTCTGGTCTGTGTTTCCCCGGTGCAACACTTGGGCACTTCACTCCATAAACATCTCATTAAAATCAATTATATCAGTGCTGGATAAAATTAAGACTAACCTGCTCTAAAAGCCCCTGTTCCCTTGTGTGTGGGGGGATAAGTACCTCTCCCTGGCTCACATCATTGTATCCTCCAGCTCATCTCCGTCCACAGTAGAACTTATTAAATCTCCTTGGCACTGATTGATTTCTACAGTTTTCTTTTTTATGAATTGTCCACATGCCCAGGCCTGGATTGGCAGTGGGAGCATCACGGTAAAAATTGACAGGTTAACCTTACTTAAAAATATAGGGAACTGATCCAAATTTGTGCCAAATTATTGTTTTAGTTACTCTTAGTTCAATATTAATTTTATTTAATAATGGGACATCTCAGAAATATCAATATTGCAATATTCAACAATGTTTTTTTTTTCTCCTCATATCAACCGAATTGACTTGTTAGGGGTTAGGTGACTGGAGCCAGCAACTATGGGCCTGAGGAGGGGCACACTCAACAAAACCTTGAATTTTGAAGGCAATTGGAGTTTTCTTGAGCACGGCTAATATTTTACAGTGACATAGTGGAGGTCCAAGTATTCTACCGTCCAGCCGAGCCACAAGTCTTCACAAACCAAACAGCTCAATAATATCACCATGGAAACACAAAGGGAAGAAAGAGCCGTTGTACGAACCAAGGCTAGGTTATGGCTTTTTGATTTCTCATCGTTAGAATCATATCAGGTTTAGAGCTTTGTAAATGTAAATAAAAAAAAAAAAGATCAATGTGTATTTAGGTTCTCATTAGTTTAGATTGTAATGAATGGCATCAGTTGAAATAATATTCTGGCTAAGGTAAACTCAGTTGTCCTCTGCATTTGATACATTCTTCAATGTCACTGGGGCAAACGGCCAGGAACAGTGGGCGACAGCAGTTTAGTGTCAAGGGACACATCTCCAGATCTTAAGCCAAGATCTTGGTCCGGACCTAGCTGGAGGATTAGCCTATGGTGTATGTTTTAGGTTGATAGGGAAAACCCACAAAGACACTGGGAGAACATGCAAACTCCCCACAGAAAGGCCCTGTCCCATGCAGGTATCGAACCTGGGACCTACTTGCTGTGAGGTGATTACTGAGAAGTAATCAACAATGAGAAGAACACCATATCCTTATTTAGGGAAAATGTTGTGACTAGTTTTATCATCGTCCCAGTCAAAGCAAACATTAATATTTTACGCGCTTCCAAAGTGGACAGTTGGATGGACAGCTGAACATATTTCATTAGATATTCATATCACTAACAACAGGCCTCTTTGACAGCAGACTGACAGCAAAAAGCAACCTCTTCATCCAACAACAACAGCCATTACATCTGAGGTGGACTGAATGGAGGCCAGAAATAGACAGTGCCAAGAGAAGAGTCATATTCTAAAAAGTTCAATCATAGAGCGTTGTTTGGTGATGTCTTTACCACTATTATTGCATCTGACAGAGGAAGAAAGACGGACCAACAGAGGTCGATCCCGGCACGGTGTGGATTTTTCCCACGAGACGACGATGATGGATCTATTTTGAAGTAGTTCCCAGAAAGAGGGGCTTAAGGCCAATAGCGAGCATCGTAGTGTGTGGGACGGGAATAGTACAGATGAGACGGGAGGCTGGGTCCAAGGTGGATAAGGTATGACTATTGTTTTAGACCTGGTTTAGTCATGGTTCAGACCTGGTTTAGTCATGGTTCAGACCTGGTTTAGTCATGGTTTGGACCTGGTTTAGTCATGGTTTAGTCATAGTTCAGACCTGGTTTAGTCATGGTTCAGACCTGGTTAAGTCATGGTTTGGACCTGGTTTAGTCATGGTTTAGTCATGGTTCAGACCTGGTTTAGTCATGTTTTAGACCTGGTTTAGTCATGGTTCAGACCTGATTTAGTCATGTTTTAGAACTGGTTTAGTCATGGTATAGACCTGGTTTAGTCATGTTTTAGAACTGGTTTAATCATGTTTTAGACCTGGTTTAGTCATGGTTTAGACCTGGTTTAGACATGGTTTAGACCTGGTTTAGTCATGGTTTAGACCTGGTTTAATCATGGTTTAGACCTAGTTTAGTCATGTTTAGACCTAGTTTAGTCATGTTTTAGACCTGGTTTAGTCATGTTTTAAACCTGGTATAGTCATGTTTTAGACCTGGTTTAGTCAGGGTTTGGACCTGGTTTAGTCATGGTTTAGACCTAGTTAGCTGTGCTTTAGGCCTAGTTTAAGCCAATTTAGCCCTGTTTATCTCTGGTTTAACATTGATTTAGTCTAGCTGTGCTTCAGGACTGGTTTAGTCCTGCTTTTATGGTTCAGACCTAGTTTAGCCCTGGTGAAGTCCCGGTGTAGACCTGGTTTATAACTTGCTTCGCCATTGCCTAGTCCTGGTTTATTCTATCACTGTTGATTGCCGCTAAGAAACATCTTAGGAGAATTACATTTGTCACTTGAGAGGCAGTAGGTTTAACACTAAATAAAAATTGCAATATTTTTGATAAAATGACCACAATAATGCAAAAAAGTTGGGTTGTCCGGATGAACCAAAACAAAATTATTCTACACACTGTATTTGCAATCACAATATTCATGCTTTTATTGATTTCAGATGTGATGTGTGTACTTTTGTATGGACCAACCGTCTTCTTCAGGGCTTCAAAAAGAAACCGTCCATCAATCCTTGGACATGAAAAGAATAAAGTGTATGTATTATGCCCATGTAAAGGCCACTATTAATCTTTATCTTTTTTAATGTTACTGTTTGGTACAATTCTCTGATGGTTCTTTTGTCAGACATGGTTGACTATATTCCATGTGTTTTCCCAGAACTTAAAGGCACCTCCTGTGTGCTAAATGAGGGGATTCAAATTTGAGCATGTCGTGTTTCTTTGGAGCACTCTGTCAGAGGCCTGAGTCATGACTGGGTCACTGCTGCCATCAGGCATTCCCGCTTCTCTCAGCACAGTACGCCCAAGCTGAACAATATGTCAAAAAATATTTTACCCACAATATGTCCTTTAGTCTGGGAGGCACTGGAGTAAAGACAGAGACCCCTATATACAACATTCGCCAGCAAAGTCAAATTTTGATAGTGCTCTGGTTACTATTGCCGTTGTTCTACGGTAAGCTACTCTATAAGTTTTGAAGTTTTCCAAAATATGAAATGATTCAAACATTTAAAAAGTGCTTGACCAATAGCATTTGAGTTTGACTTTAGTCCCTCCCCTAACCTCCACAGCAGCATCCAATCAGAGTTTGTGTAGGTTTGATAGGCGTGTAATGAATCATATATAGGCCAAAACAAAATCACTTCCAGATTGTGTAGAGTTCTTTGCAATTCCTGAGAGAAAATATGATTTCAGAGATAAGTGTAAATTTTAATAAAGGCCAAAATGGAAATCAAAATGAGATGCTTTTCTGTTGCTGGAGTTAGACTTACTATGGAACAGTTGAAAACATATATTTTTCATTTTTAAAAAGCTGTGTACAGTGCTATATTTGAGAGTTATATTTGTAAGTGAAGTATTTTTATCTGTATTACTAATTGTGTAAAAAAAAAAAAAAAGTGTAGCTTAGGTTTGTAGAAATTAGGCAGGCATCAATAAGCTTGTGTTCAGCTTATCCTTCAGACACAGTGAAGCATTGATATGTCGTGTACAGTATGTGACTGTGGTCATTGTTTAATATTGTGTCTGAATAAACTCAACCAATAAGGCTCCTGTGGTGTTCCTTCAAGAATTTGACCAGTCTCTGCCAGATATGTCTCATGCTAACTATCTCTATCAACAACCAAAAACGGCATTACACAGACCCTAACCCAGACCCTTTCAGCCAAGATTCAATTTCACGATGAATTAAACTCCTCCCAAAACTGAGAGTTTTAACAGACTGCGCTATCAAAGCAAACCTCCTTTCTCTTTGTCACTGATAGACAATTGATTTCACACTCTTTAAATGATCCAAAAGGCTGAACGCAAAGGGTGGGGGGACAAGGACAGAAATACCAGCAGCCCCCCCCCCCCAAAAAAAAAGAGAATACGAGGACTAATGGTGTCCACGGGGAAGAGGGCAGAAGACAGGAGTTGGAAAAGCGAATCAATGAAAACAGTTATAGTTTAGTGAAGGTCCATAAAGTTAGTATAGTATAGGTATATATATCTGTATATATATATGTCCCCCCCACAAACACATGCATGCTCAGGTGAACTGGTGAATCTGAATGGCCCAAAAGGAAGGTGAAAATGTGGTCGTCAGTGCTTATGACTTAATGAAAAAAAAAATAATCCACTCATAGAAATGTGTTAATTCAGCTGATTGTCACGTTTCATAGAAGTTATGAATCACATGTGTCAATGTCTCTGGCCCAAAGCAGCAGGCCCCAGTAACCATTAACAAATCAACTCACAAGGGGTCACAAGTCGTGTGGTTCATTGGTTGGTCCCAGGCCCATGTAAATCAAGGTTGCAGTAGGGCTGGGAATCATAGAGTTTCATTGGTCGAGAAAGACACTGGCTTCTTGTGTGAAAGAACTGTATTTTTCTGGACATTTTTCACTTTTATAAAACTTTTATTAACGACTTCAAAGATACTAACTTCTTCACGCTCATAAGTTACTGAATCTTTATGGTTTTCTTGGGAACAGACAACAATAACAATTTGCCTCACACCTTTTCATGAAACCCTTAAAAAGACAGAGGTGTTAAATGCAACAATCAGATCTGTTCCAAGATCGACCTACGCTGGACACAAACCCAGACAGACTGACGACGATATGGGAAAGTATGAATCTAAATGTGTGAACCTTCACGGCTTAAGTGTGGAAATTCATAGTTTTTAAGTTTCACGGCAAAACTCACTTTGACTGAAAACAAAAGATGAAGAATACAGGCAATATGTAGCACGCTAAAAACAGGAGCTGTGAGGTCAGACTGGCAGCTTCTTGAAGTCTGTTGCAAAAATATGCTAATCCATTTTACATATTGGTCAATTTTACAGTGCTCAAAACGATCTGGTCAGCGAATCACCTGTCTAATCTAATCTAATCCTCTTCTCTCACCGACTAATTTCACTACATCCATATTTCTCCTCTTTGGTCTTCCTCTAGGCCTCATTTCTGGCAGCTCTTACCTTACTACCATACTATCCATTCTATGTCCAAACCCTCTCATTCTGGACACACCTGACTTCATCAACATTTAACATGAGCTGTCCAAATTACTCATTACTCATACTCATTCCTGATCTCATTACAGTTTTTAATTCAAGAACATTGGCGGAAATATAATGGTGAAATGAGTTGTTGTGGGGTGAATGAAGCTTCCTTCCCCCTCACGTCTCTTGGCAAAAAACACAACCTTGCAAAAATGAGTGTCCCTCTTCCTGGAAGTCTTGGGTTCAGGTCAAAAAGTCTTGCATAAAAACAAAACCGCTTTTCAACAGGCTTTTACCCAACGTTCAGAGCTTTATATATGGATTCATTCTGGTTGTGCTGACTGACCTCCAAGCGATTTTGTGTCACACGGCGCTCAAGGCGCTCCGGCAAAATGTTTTGGTACAACTTCGGTAAACTACAAACCTCCGTGAGTCAGGAGCATCGTGGAGTAATACATACTGGTACTATGCTTCACCGTAATATTAGTAGTGTATTATTATTAGTGTTTTTATATATGACCCCAAAATGGCCATATCATTTTTACGTGTTACAACTGAACGAGGTTGAAAGTTATTGTGAATACACCATTAACTGTTTTCAAGGTTCTTTTTGTGAGACAGAGAGCTTTTGTTTACCTGCTCATTAATGTTTGAACAACGTTTTGAACAATGTTGAGAGTTATTGTGAATATGCCCATTAACGTTTGAACAGTGTTGAGAGTTATTGTGAACACAAAGTTTGACTGACTTGTCTGACTGTTTTGTTTCGCTTAATGCGCCTTATGGTCCGGTGCACCTTATAGATGAAAAAAGTTTGAAAAATAGACCATTCATTGGCAGTGCGCCTTATAATCCAGTGCGAACTATAGTGCGGAAAATACACTGTAGCATTTTAGTTTTATAACCATGCCTCCTCCCTGTCCACCTTGTGCCCCATGTGAACACTTCTAGTTGAGTACCACTATTTGAAGTAAGAGGACTATTATTTGAGAGCAATTTTGGCTATCCATCTCTGTATGTGAAATTGTTGTTTATGAAGTTTTATATTGTGATATATATTGTAATCTCTTCTTCTTTAACATTATTATTTTGAAGCACCAATATTTTATAAAGCTTATTGTGGCTACTCTACCCACCTTTTTCCCTAAGAGAAATGATGAGCTGTTTATGCAAGATCACATTTTCCATTTATAAACTATAATGCTTCTTCCGACCTGGCATCCTTACACCCCCAGTCAATTTAGCTTACCTCTTGTGCCCCTTTAGAATCACTGTATTGCCCTGTGAGTGACTCTTTGCCTTATGTTACATCTGTTTCTTCAGACTGCACTAATTGCCAGGGTGCATTTATGTGAAGTGTGTGCAGCCACAGCAGGGAGGAAAATGTTTCTTTTCTCACTATGGTCTAAACTGAGAAGCACATTAGCGAAATGCCAAGCAAGCTCATTTGTGCCTCTTCACCTCCTGATGAGGACTTAACCCAATTAGCTGTTTTTACAAAATATCCTCATGTTTAAGTGTATACTTGTCGACATACATGATTAGTAATGAGGTGAATCTACTCAAAAACATTTCCTTGAGTACCTTCTGAATAAACTTCTACTTCTACTACCAACTTCTGTACATTATCATATGTTTTGTTTTATGTTGTGATCAAGTGAGACGATTAGACATTTTCAAACGATAATACTTTTACTTGAGCGCCTCTCCCTTCTGCTTGTGGACAGGCACATATGTGTGAAAATAGCCAATAAATAGACTTCTGTGTGTTGCACTAAATTGTAATCTGCTGGATTAATAAACTCGGTGAGGTGCCTCAAGTGGAAATTGTTCTAATGTTCTAATTGCCTAATGCATTCCTGTCACAAACACAATCAGTGAAGCAATAGATACAGAACTCAAGCACCTGAATCATTCAAACTAATTAACAGAAAACAAAAACATACTTGGATTGGCAGCAGCAGGGTAGAAGCAACAAGATTAACTCAATTCTGTGCCATGTGAGTTTCTCTGCCTTGTTTAGTCTCACACTTGAATTGAATTAGCTTAGGTAATTGGTTAGCCCGTACTATAAGGCACAAAACTAAAGCAAAATAGGGGCGGCAGTGGCTCAGGTGGTATAATTGGTTAGCTGATGGTTCAATCGTCACACAAACCATTTTATGTCTTATGTTTTACTGTCTTCGGGTTCCTGGGAAAAACACTACACCCACATAAATGAATATGTTAGTGTGTTTGATGATGCATGGTGTGGGTGCTTGAACTATATAACAAAGCCATATTTGTATTACTATATTAGTAGTTTGTTTGTTAAATGGTGAGCCTAATCTACAAGGCACCAGACTGCAGCCAAACAAATAAGACTTGACTATGATGTATTTTATTACTCTTATACTACTCTTATCTTCCATACCCAAATGCAACAATGCAAATTATGACTTACTATTTTTGTTTAATGCATGTATACACAATAGTTCTCTCCAAACAGTGGGATGTAAATGAGGAGCGTGGGCTGGCCTGGTGTGTTGCTATAATAATGTCAACAGCTGTGTAATGGTCACTATTATTACACCATAGTCTGCTGCCACCATGCTGGCTCAGACCTCACTAGAGAGAATGCACCTGCAAAGTGTGAATATGTGACAGACACCTGAAAACAGCATGTAATAGCAGCCATTATCAAAGTGTCCATTCTGAATGAAAACGCATCTGTTCGAATTGGGAGAAAAAACCTATAATAATCCCACCTGTGCAGAATAGAGAGGATGCTACGCTCAACAGGCTCAACGTGGACCCCAACTGTGCACGGACAAAAAAAACACACAATGCATTTTAAAGCCAAAAAATGTGCCTGGCTTGTGAGCTGTTTTGGCGGCACGGCATCTGGCAAAGCTTCAAATCATTACTGCATCCCCCTGTTGCACCTAGATTTCAAAAGAACTGCCAGTATGCTGCTGTTGCTGGTTTGAAGGGTGTGTGAAAGTGACTTACAGCACAGTGCTTTCTGGAGCCTGCGGATCTTCATGGCCGTTCTGTACGCCGAGAATCTCACGTTGTTCAAGTCTGCTGCAGGGGCATAAAAAAAGTGGAGAAGACAATCATTTAGTCCTTGTTTAGCACTGGTTTAGTCCCGCTCTTCATCATTTTCTAAAGTTTGTTTAGACCTGGTTATTCTTAGTATAGTCCTTGTTAATCCTTGGTTTATCTCTAGTTTAGCCTTGATTCAGTGGTTTACAGAGAGGCTGGAGCCACCTTAAAATATACCTAACAATGACCTTGCTAACAGAAATGTTATTGCTTTGTGCAGGATAAGATTCTTCAGTAGCTATTGTCTCCGGTTGAGAAGATAATGTGTAACTTGGACAGTGTAATTGGGTTAGTGTGCTCAGTCTCTATGGGGAAGATGCCAGCCAACAAAATGCTCCCAAAGTTCCACAGCTTGTTACTTATCCTGCTATTCATTAGTCATGGCTGCTGACCCACAAGTTCAGAGGCATATCCTGTGATATTAGCATGCAGCAGGTCAGGAGATCAATCAAGTTAAACGTTCGGTCAAAAATACTAAGTGGATTATGTAAGTGTGAAAATTCCCAAAATATTCTGACAATAACCTCAAGCTGAATACCAATGCACCTAGATCCACATATCTAGAGCCAGCAGCCAACAACATTGTGTGAATTTGTGTGCAACACTTACCTAGAGACTGGTAAAGCTCTGTCATTTTTGGATGGTCCCAGCATGTGGTCTGTGTCTGGTGGCTGAAAAAAGATAACACAATATAATGGTGGAAGAGGCACACAAAAGATGACAACAGGAGCACACTTCAGAGACAGTACACAGGCATCGAGTGGCCATTAAGCTCGAAGACACCCATTGAAGATAGCATCATTATTATCCACAATGTTTGACATGTGAACACTGTCTATATATTGGTTATCTGCTGCTAGATTGTCAAGGGGCTACACATTCCTCCTGAAATGGGAAACCGCGTGCAAAAACCTCGATAAAAACGTTGTACACACACAAATAAACATGGTGAAAATCCCTCTCATCACAGCAGGATACAACTCTTCAAACACAGTCAGATGAATGCAACAGGACAAAGTCTCAAGTTTGCTGTTTACATTTTCACCAGAGGTTTATACTGCACAAGTACTGGTACACAAAAAATATGATGTTTGTGTCAGGCCACGGTGAGGCGGATCAAAAATCGGTGCCATCAAAGAAACACGTTTTTCTCAGCGCACCTGTACAAGTGGAGCTGGCCATGATGTGATGCTGGCAAGGTTGTCTGTATGTTACTTCTAAACTCACCAAACTGTCACACATCAATTTTGGTGAAGTTTAAAAGTAAAGTTTCTTCTCTGTAAGTTTTGTCAGACTGTCTAAGAAGTCTAAGGGGCAATATTAAGCATTTTGTATCACTTGTGTTAGCTTTTATTCAGCTTTCTATATTCATTTGTATACTGCATTTTGGGAAGAGCTGCACACTTTCTCTTTGTTGCCTAGCCTTTGTCCACTTTACTACTATACCCAATAATGGAAGATAGTAGCAAGTCTTTTCGGAAGATCATCATGCAGGATTATTTACATGTGTGCAAATGAAATAAAATACAACTCCAGGCAGGTTTTTGACATTATAACATGGAAATTTGAGTTAGCATAATAGGGCCCCTTTAAGTCAGGTGCTGGTAGTCTACCAATGTGCCACCACAAGTATTGTATGGTGATCCAAATTTGCACTGCTTAGTCGCTTTAAATTGAGGCCAAGCTTGTGTTTTATTGAGATGGGCAGCAAAGAACTTAAACTAAGTCAACAAAGAATTCCAGTCAAAGGATTGCTCAAATACACCACTAAGTAGAGGAACCGTTTCCAACTGGCCTGCGGCCCCGAACCACAAAGGTGTTGAAATGTACAGAGCTTATATTTTGACGGGATGCTAAATGGGTACAATGCGTTTCATATTTCTGTGCCGATACAAAAAAGCAAGACCCGGATCTATCTAGATGAGACAGTTATTTTCACAGCCTATAAAACCCATAATGAGAATGACTAAGTTGTCAGGTTCTACTGTCCTCAGTGCATTTGCTATGCCTGAGCAATCTTTTGTTTTCCTGTGGGGGAGATAGGCAAAGTGATGACACATTTACCCAAGCAGTTTATAGAAAATGGCACAGTCAGAGGAAAGCTGACGACTTGAGTTTAAATTGGATATTTACTTGACAATCATTAAAATACACTTACTGGCCACTTCATTAGGCGCACATATTCAGCAGCTACATTTGCCCGTCACATGGCAACAAATCAATGCATTAAATCATGTAGACATGTTCAAGACATACATACTGAAACTTAAAGCAAGCATCAGAATGGGGAAAGTGTGAATTTCTATGCCTGTGACTTTGAACATGACATGGCCTCATCTGAGTATTTCCGAAACTGCTGATCTATTCCAATTTCTTCAGATAAGAACGAGAAAATGGCCCCCCATAAAAGGTCAGAGAACAAGGGCCACACTGGCTCGAGATGGTAGACAGTTACAGTAGATCAAATAATAGTCTGCAGACGACTATCTCTGAATGCACAATACAACCAACCTTGAGACATTGAATTACAGCACACCAGAGTCACTTTATAAGATACAAGGGCTACCTAACAAAGTGGCCAGTGCCTGTATGTGCAGCCCTGATAGTAAATTGAGGATTATATGGTATCAACAAATCAAACAGGGTCACATAAGGGGATCCTAGGAGAGGCAAGGAAGGATGGAATTGATAGTATTTCTACACTGGGGTAAGCAAGCAAGCCTTTAAAAGATGTGTTCATGCAATTTCTGTCTGAACAAGTAAAAAACAGAGCATGGTCCAGAGAGAAAAACACGACATCAGAATTAAGCTTATCAGTTAATAGTTGCTATTCTTTGGTGTGTAGCCATTTTCAGAGCTGCAGAAGCGTCCTTCTAAAGGTTAACGCTATTTGAACATTTTCACTTCCTTTTCCTGAGCTCCATTATGTCCAAGAATAACACGATGATTAAAGCCTGTCTTGTGAATAATGAAGGTTGATATCAATAGCTACAAGTTCAAAAACTTTAGAAAGTGCAAATGATGAAAACTTTGTGGGAGTCAAGCCTGGATCAAGAGGCCAGGGGTAAATAGATCACATGAACCGCACTGGCTGCAGACCAGACTGATCTTCCCTCAGGTGCTGGGAGTCTGTCACTGCCACAAATGGGGAGTCATGAATAAGCATGAGACTGCAGATGAACCAGTACATCTACAGGACTGTAGTCTTTTTCAAGATTTCAAAAGTCTACTTGTATACATTTTTGAAGGACAGGTAGGTACTGCCCATCATTTCATTAGTGGTTGTAGGCTGCTCACATCTTTCTGTCTTTTTGTGCAAATCCGAGATGGACTCAGTAATGTTGCTAAAACAGGTTACGGACTAGAAGCTAATTTTTTAATACTCGTCTGAAACAATTATACACACATTACTGTACGCACATCTGAATATCGAAGAGACCTTCTAGCCTAGTATCTGAGCAAGGGTTTTGTGTAACTTTTTGGTGACAGCTACCTGCCATAGTTGTCATGCGGCGTCAATGACAAGTGATAAGTGCCTGGATTTACTGGCTGACATCTGTGGCTTTGGCCTCTCCGTCTCTATCTCCTATTGACACTTTAGAAACTGTCCCTGCCAAGTTTCAGGCTGGCTGCACACAAAAATACACTCACTGGCCACTTTATTAGTTAGACAGCTAATCACACTGTATCAAGCCAAGTTCAAACCAATCTGCAGAATAAAGAGGAAATGTGATTAAAGAGAGGTATACCAAATCAAATTTTACATAAATTTGAGAAAGATACAATGTGCAATCCATGGTAGCTGGTGGGCAAGAATTACTCGCTGCATCAAGTTCTGCAGAAAAGATCTCTAAAATAAAAATAAAACAGGTGGACTAAAGGAGCAGCAGAAGTGGCCAGTGATTGTAAACGTTCGGTTGTTTTTTACGCTCAACATAATACCGTAAGAGACCCGCAAGAGACCCGCAAGAGACGCGCAAGAGACACGCAAGAGACGCGTAAAAGAGACCCGCCACAGACCCGCCAGAGACCCGCAAGAGACCAAACTGCATTACAAACTTCAGAACAAGCTGTAACATATACTTCCTGATATGAACTCGAGCCCAATCATGGAAGCATTTTGTGGAAAACACATGTAAGGGGAGGCAATCTTCTTTCAATTTTCTCTTTTCCCTGCAAACAGTGGGATAGGTGACAAGTGGCGACAATAGGTGCGATCTGTTGTGTGCATTGAACTTGTGTGAAGCTATTTCATGATTCCAATATGTCGTTCCAGCTCTCCACTCCGGGGGTGGACAGAGCTGGGGTTTAATCAGTGGTCTTTTGTCAACCAGAATGAAAGCAGACGAATATGAGAGATGGAAGCTGAGGATGTTTTTGGGTGAAATGAATGTGTCAGAAAAAAAGACCTGAATGCCCCGGTAATGACAGTGCATTCAAAAGGACTTGTGATTAGTCCGGCAGCAGATGGATTTGAAGTTTTCAAGATGTAAATGAGGAAACGTCACATGAGTGGACCGGACAGAAGGGCTACAAAGTAATTAGAGGCACATATGGCTCAAGCAAGTTTGTGTACTGACCACTTCATTAGGTAGACATTGTACCAAAAAAGTGAATTTTACTTTTTTATTTAGAAATGGTCTTCTGCAGATCTTGATGTAATGATGTATGATTTCAATTCCGACATTTTTTTCCCACAGAACTGCCGCTCACTGAATATTGTATGTATTTCACCCCATTCTACTGTATGTAAACTCTTCACATGGTTGTTGGTGAAGATTTTGGTGTAATCAATTTCCTAAATATTCAAACTGGACCACACTTTAACAGGTTTTCTTGAACATATGTGCATGATGAAATTTGTGGATTTGATGATTAACTACGTATAAAAACAAATAGGTCTACCTAATGGTTGTACATGGTTGTTTAAGTGAAGCAGTTGGCGGTTAATGTAAGAGCCTTTGGAGAAAAGAGAAAAGCTTGTACCACTAACCTTGAAGCGCTGAACATATGGGCAGTGCTCATAATAGGTTTCCTGTGAATGTGGTTCCAACTGACTTTTATAGTATACACTTTGTGGACATAGTTGCCAGAAAGAGGGTGCTTTCTCTAGTGTGAAGACCATCGTGTTGTGTGCTTGTGTGAGTGACTGGGTGTGGGTTTGGCTAACTGCTAACTGCTACACCAACAGGGATTGTAGTCACATTGTTAGAGAGTTGGAATTTGTGTTCTGTGATACATGCCTTCTCTCTGGCCCCGTTTCAGTTCTTTCTAAAGGTGCTCTATAAGGTTGAGGTCAGGTCTTTGTGTGGGCCATTCTTTCCCACCACAAAATATAAATATATATAATAAAATTGGAATAAGGATTGTATTTCACTAGAGATAAGAGCCCTATAATTTACAGGCACAACCACATTATGGTTTTAATCTAGTGTATTTGTGACTGTTGAAAATTTCATATATTTGTATGTTATATTATTATGTAATTATAGAATGTACAAGGTCTGCAAATCTTTTTCAATATCTGTTCACTGTCAGTTATTTACACCTTCACCTAAGCTTCCTACAAATCAGATTTACACAATGGCCCTGGCATCACTGAGCGTCTGGGGGCTGTATTTGATGAGAAATTAAAAAATGAAAAATACAATAGACAAATGACGTTTAAAACCTCTATCCCAAGGATTGCTAACCATCTGTCCACGATAAGGGTAAATTCAGCAGCTTTTTGACACAGGGCTACATGATTTTGGGATAATGAGGTCTATCCAACTTTGAGGAATGACATTTGCTGAGCTGTAGAGAAGTCTGCTTAACACAAATCTTCCCTTTTCTGGGCTGTTTGGCTTGTTTTGGCTAAATTTAGACTGTGAACCAAGATCTAACTAAAGTTGTTTGAATCACCATTATAATGCCTGGCTGTCATGAGACTCCAGCCAGGCATTATCTATTCAAAAGGTAGGTGTGCTTGTGGTATGAATGACAATGAGACCGAAAACGGCTTGAATATTAATAGAAACCGTCGTTTATCTGCTAAATAAATGACGTCCAGCAAAAAAACACTCAAGTCATTTGACTATTTTCTGGTTGTGTGCATATAACACATACTCTCACACTTCTCAGACAATATATTTAACAACAAAACTATGGCCATTGCCTGGAACTTATCTAACCTGTGCATTTTAATGGTATACCAGTGTTGCCTCTGAACAGCTTTGTAATAAAATGACAAAACAATAATACACCATTAGACCCAACACTATAGCCTGAAAAATCACGTTCATTTAATATGCATTGCAACAAACACAAATGGGTATAATGTATGCAAAGGCGAAGAGATACTTACTTGATGTAGTATGGAACCTTATTCTGAGAAACTGCTCGCTGCCAGGGGAGCTGTACCGATGCTGCAGACACAAGGAGACAAGGAAAAGTCATGGAGTGAGAATGGAAACACACCATCTTATTAAACAAAACACACTGTGATAATCCATTTAGACTGTGGACCACGACTAGAAATAACACTTCCATTTATAGTATGGTAGAAATAGCTTTAGGACATTTTAAGAGTGCATGAAATTAATGGGGGAGGTAAGGGCCATTGTTTTTTTAAAAGAGAAAAAAGGAAGAGCCATGAAGTTGATGCAAATTATATTCACCGGCTTTTAGAAAGGTTTCAAGTTTATCTGTCATATGCACATTCAACACAGGGTCAAAAAAATGCAATGAAATGCTTTGGATCGGAAGAACCGTTAGACTCGCTAAGATAGTCAAGAAGTACTAGTAGCATGCAATAATAGTACATGGTAAGAAAAAAGTGTGCAAAAAAGAGATAAGTAACAATATAATAAACATAATAAAAAGTACGATAAAAAATACAAATGTGCAGTAGGATTTAAATAAGGTGTAAGTAGAGTATTTCACAGGTGGTATTTTATAGTATGTTTTAACAATTTAAAAGCACTCTATTATACAAATGGTCGGTTTGAGGAGATTTTGTTAACCAGCTTTCAAATTCTGCAATTTATTTGATTTATTATAAAGTGAGTTCAGTAGAAACCTCTGAATCCAGTTATATGGTCACAATTCGAAAGGACATGTAGCAACATTCCACATCTCACATCTTTCTGTCTCCTCATACTAATCCAAGACAGACTCATATCACGTTAAGAGGTTCTGTGGGGTTAAATCAGTTGGATATAGTGACTAGAACTAGAAGCCAAGACAAGAAGCTTATGTCACAATAGTAAAATACTGTGAAAATCTAGATCCACATAAAAAAATGATAATTCTTTGTTCACTAGATTTGAGAACATTGCTACTTTATTGCATTTCCAAACGCTTAAAACATTTGCATATCATTTTATATCGGGGTTTTGTTTTTTTTTAACTGAGCAAACTCTTTGAACAGCAAGACGTTGCAGAAATGTTGCATGATTGACTGCCCTCCCACTTCTCCTCCTTCATAACATGGCTCTATGCTCTGATGGAGAGATGAAACGACAGTAAAAGAAAAGTAAATTAACTTGATAGGGAGATATGCTCGATGGATATGTCAAGATAAGAACATCGTATTTTATTGATACTGCCGGGAATATTAGGGCACTGGTGTAATGAGAGAAAATGTGTGACAGACCAGATAGTGTCATAGCGGCTGGATGATGAAAGTGAAGGGAGAGACGAGTTTTGTCGGCCAAGTTGGCTAAGCCCCTATTGGGTTCACTTAGTAAATCCACAGATATTGCCAACACGCTCTATGGTCTAGTTCACCAACAGCTTTAATTCACACAGTAGTCATTTTGGCTCCGTGTCTGAGAGGGGATGAAATCAATCAGGTGCAAAGCTAATTGGTTTGTGATTATTGGAAATGACCACTAAAAAGAGATTGCATTGTAGGGCTTCAAAATATACTGTTTTGTGGTAATCACAATATAGGACTGTAAATGTATGACAATAATGTCAAAAAGGATCTGAATATCGCCAGTAGCATGCATGTTTTTCCAACAGATTGCAGCTCTTTTGCCTCGTATAATTTTCACTCAAGCCTTGTCTCCACTTCACTTCTTCTGTCTCAGCTAATGACTGCTCGAAACTTGGAAGAAGAGGCTAGTCAGTGGAGAGTTGTAATTAAGTAATACATTATTCAAGAAGAAAGTGTCTTGTCTGCAAACTCTGAGACCAAGATATCCATCGGGCACCTGTGAAGCTATAAGAAATTAGATATACCAGAGTTTGAAGGATGTGAAGCAGTGAAAGTATGTGGAAAATAAACCCCTGATTTTTTTCCAATTTCTGAAGAGCGGTAAGAGGCTGGGTACTCACTGGAGAGGAAATGTTGAGAGGAGGGCCCAAAGTCTCTGTGAGCTTCTTGAAGGAGCTTTAGTCTGTCCTCCACCGCCACCTGCACAAGATTAGACACACAGGACATAGTTAAATATGAACTAAAAAGATGCAACAGAGGATATTATGGGCAGCTATGGGCTGTAGGGGTAGTACATGTTGGACTAGTTACACAGAGATATCATCAGACAGACACAAATGACAATTTAGAGTCACTTTGGACAGTGGGAACCTACAGTAACAATGGCAAGGCATGCAGACTCTACCTAGAGAGATTGTAGTCAGCTAAACTGAGAATAGGACTCTTTGCTGCGAGGCCAACGGCTCAACCACTATTACTATTATTTATACTAATATTATATATTACATACTACAGTTCATCTGATAAACATAAAGACACATACTGTAGTTTTATTGTACAAAGTAGAATTTTATGCAATGTTGTTACCTTTAAAATACTGAAATCTAGTCTGAAAGTCTAGTATCATCAATATAGGCTACTGCAAATATTCAGATACTATTTGTTTGCTTTTTCATTGCTCCATTTATACAAAAAATCTAAGATTAAAATGACATTAGTGCCTGTAAACTGAGAAATATTGTAGACAGGCCTGTCAGCAGAAATGTGCCAAAGGTTTTCCTGCTTTTAATTGGATGAAGTTATATCTGTACTCGTGCACAAATGCACTGGAGTGGAATATGCACTCAACCTGTCCACCTGTGCCACATCTGCCCAGAGGCATCAATGGCCAGAGATTACTGGCAGTCTCTTCCACACAGACAGGACCAGGGGAGATATAGCAGCCTGATCACAGCTGTCTACAAGAGGATATGTGCAAAAAGGTCAATAGCTGTGTTACTATCACACCACTAATGACAATTATAGTCCTTGTCCCATGGTGAAGATGATCAGAGCTGTCTGCATATGAAAATCAAACTCTACAGTGAGTGAATGAGTAATGCAATCAATTGTAAGGTGACTTTGTGGCCAGAAAAGTGCTATGTAAAACTGATGCATTCTTATTATTTTATTGTTGCTAATTTCATAAAGCACAATATTTATGGCTTGTTTTAACATGAAATCTTTTTGCGACCCCCAGTTGGTCTAGACCACCTGGACAAACAAAATCATCAAACTCCACAGTGAATCATCTTGTGAAAAAAGCTTTGAATGAGACAGTGTTATGGATATGGAAGTCAGTTTTTAAATCAGGTTAAGCCCTCCTTCATCCCCAAGCTATTAGATGAAAACCAAAACCAAACTTCACTATGAGATGCTCAACTGAAAATGCAGCCACAGAGAAAATAAAATGAGCTTGTTCAGTGCAGTGAAACTCCACACTTTTCTGACTCTATATCTGAGTTATGGTCAATCCCCAGGCTTAAACACTATTAGAGCATATCTGTAAATTAGAAATACCACAAGGCTACATTAGAACGGCTTTCCCAGCTCTCTTTCTGCTGCACTGTCACACTCATAAAGGCATGACTCTCCAAGATTTCTTCACAAAACTATCTCAAACTTTGTGCTGCCTACACACCTTCCCACATTCGTTTCACATCTATTCACAGTAACGTAAACACAATGCTGAAAATAACTCCAGAAGATTACTTTGATAGCGTCTTTGGAGTCAGTGTCCATATGCATCAGCCTCATGTGTATGATCTTATAGATGCTTACATAAAAGAAGGGCTGTTTTTAGAATCTGAACCACTTTGAACTACTTTTGATGGCTGAAAATAGTTACTTTAGAACAGTGGTTCACAAACTGTGGTGTGGGGACACTGTTGGTGTGCATGATTTCTGGTGCTCGACTTTGTTTAATCCTGGTTTAGACCTGGTTATGTCACGGTTTAGTCTTGGTATCGTGCCTGTGTGGTTTCTATTTATTTTCCAGCCTGATTATCTTTTTCCTTGGTTTAGTCTTTTAAGGGGTCATTTTACCTCAATAAAATGGTACTTGTAAAACCAAATATATTCTGAGATAGTGTGAAAACTTTGAGAATCACTGCTCGAGGAAGTATACAGTTCTTTTTACATTCACATTAGTAAGCCTTAGAAAGCTTACAAACCTACAGGGCTGAAGCAGAAATCCCAAAGTAACTGAGACAACCTTTTTTCTCATTTTACCTTTTAAAGACAAGTTGCGTCACTATTCCACAACTTTCCTTCTGGGACTCCTCTTTTTCAGACGCTAACACAGTGGATCAGACCGAGACATGCATAGAGCTGTAGATGTGAGAGGTGCGCTGTCTGTGAGAAGTGTCCATTGATGTGTTTTTGTAAATTGAGTACAAGAGGTGTGCTCGAGTGAGAGGGACAGTCCTCAGAGGAGTAACAATCAAAGTAAAACCAACAAAAACATACAATGAGAGAAATCAGAGAAAGCAAAGACTCAAGGAAAAGTATAATCACAATGTCTTACACAAAATACAATTGGAACCAAAATGAGAGATTTACCTGTAGTAGTTTCCATCTCATGTTGAGCTCATCCAGTTGTCTTGAGGCAGTGGAGGAGAGCTGGATGTCCAAAGGGGTCAACTCTGAAGACAGCTCATTCACACCCCGAACATCCTGACGCAATGGGGCAATCTCCTCTTTGAATGTCTGCGAAAAATAAATAAATAATGGATGTGATTTTTGTGGACTTGTTTTGGACAGTTTTTGTAGCCACAGCTGCCCTGGGCAGACACGCCAACAATCTCTGCGACCATTACATAACACCGCAACAATCACAACTAGAAAGCACTCGGAGAACGCAGACCTACGCCAAGGAAGCTCATTTCCAACACGCGCTCCCAAAATGTAATCAACTGGTTTGAGTAAAAGTTGCTAACAGATTATCCCAAAATCTAATCAACTGCTCCTTGTGTCATTCCTGACTTTCCATGAAAATTTAATCTAAATCAGTTTTTGCGTAAAGTTGCCAACAGACGGACAGACGGACACCTTCATACATCCAGGCAAAGGTGGGTGACGTGTCTTGCCCATGGACACAATGGCAGTATGAACTGGTTGGAGTGAGGATCAAATCGGCAACCTTCAAAGTGAATGATCTGCCATACCTATTGAGCCATTGCCACTGCCTACACATAGTTCAAGTGCCCTTTACAGTAAGTGCTCAATAACAATTCATTGCAATGCTACTTTCTATTTAAATCTAATCACTTATGTACACATTTAAACCACCATAAACAATAAAGTATTTCTCTTGTGGAAGAAGTCCTCCATTTGATTCTAACTGCTGTTTATCTTTGTCTTGTTTACTGCTTTGACCTCATAAACTTTAATTGGAAATAAATCACATTCTAAATGAGGCTTTGTTGCCATATAATGTTAATTAAAAGTCTCCGAGGTTGTCAATACATAATTTAACACCAATACTCCAAATTACACATAATTGAGAGGGGACTTCAAAGACTGTAATCTATTTATAGTATAGTCTTCTACTTCTCTGGTGCTTTTCTACATGACTTGGTTTTGAACAGGTTTAGTTGACTGGATTATTTGCACAGTGTCATGCCATGTGGCGGTAGAGACAGAAGGTGGGTGATGTAAGTGAGATCTAAACAAATGCAATATTGCGAGTTGCAGTTCATGATGTAACCTGGGGACCATGACTTAGCTGTTTGTGCTGGCAATCGTACTTCATTTACTAGAAACACAGTAATTTCTCTGTTTACTTATTAAATGAGTGGCCGTATTTTGCCTTTGGAAAAATATTCAACACTGATTACAATTTGAAAATGTCAGGAGCATTATGTGAGTGAGAGCATCGGAACGGTTTTGATGGATTCTGATTAACAACACTGAATATTTAATGCAATTTCAATAGCTAACATTTTCACTGGAAGAATAAACTTTTTGAAACTATGATAATGATAATAACAATAATGCCATGAATTTAAATAATGCCTTTGTAGACATTCAAGGTGCATTAGAATTGAGTGTATTAATAATTTTACTCCACTGTCACATGGTGGTAACTTGTGTAGTCACAGCTGGCATTGTGGGTGGATTACGCATATGTTTGCCAACCCAATCTCCAACATTAGACAATTACAACATTCATTCATTCATACATTCATACATTCATACATTCAGGTCAGGTATGTGAAGCCGCCAACCGTTTTTTTTAGTGGACAACCTACACAGCCTGAGATTGGTCACTTCTTACCGTGGTCTTCTCGATGTGGTCTTGCAGTGAGTCTATAAGCAGGTCTCCCACAGGCTGCCACCCGGCTTTGGCTTCTTCTGCCTGGGTAAGTCTCAGGTCCAGCTGGTCCATGGAGCTCTGCAGTTCTTGGAGTCGCTCTAATGCCCGCTCCACCTGAGTGTGCCATCCTCCAACGTGACTTATGAGTCTCTCCCATCGCTCCCTCACGTCACCTGTCTGCTTCCGGATGGCCCGGGCTAGACCTCTGGCCTTCTCCTCTGGGGTCAAGTCTACAAGAAACAAAGCATTTTATATCATTATCGTTTTGTAAAGTATACACTTGAAAAAACCTCACTGGTAACATCATTATTGTTTCATAAAACTGCCTTAAAACACACAACTAGATATTGCAATATGATCACAAGCCTAATATGCAGTCCCATATGATTATAAAATTGTGTATTCTGACATAAACCCACTTTTGATACACACTGACCACTGTGGGTGCCATAATGATGAAATAACTGTTTATCCACTTCAGCTGTCATAATGTAAGGCTCAATACATACATTCAGACATATTTAAGCTCAATGTTGCTAGTGGATGACCCAAAAACTACACCATTACCACTCAAAGTTGTGTTGATATATTCTTGTTATGATTCATTCTACCTAAAGAAAAAGTACAACTGAAGTTTTAGAGGTGAACAGGGCACAGAATGCATTAAGAAAGCGGCAGAAGTGAGTTCAAAAGGCAAGGAAACAGAGAGGACGGGTTAGTCGTGGGACAGGAGTAGTGGGGGAGAAAGTGGAAATGAAAAAGGGTTTTGATAAAAGTGACCAAAAAGAAGAACTATGGCAGGCGGCAGGGATTTGAGGAATGAACAAATCAGGAAAGGTGAGAGGACGAGATAATTGTGACACATAGGAGAGAGCTCATACAAAGAAATAAGTGAGTCGAAAGCTGAAGAAAACTGCTCCAGAACTAGCTTCTTTTACTACAAAGAGATATGTGCCTCTTTTATGAGCTCTGAGGTCTCATCTCCAGGGTACAGGCTGAATTATCATTTTCACCTGTTGCACTTCTTTGCATTTTACTTTTTGCTACTAACATTTAACACCGTGTAGCCTGCAGCAGACGGCGCTTTCTTTGGAAATACATAAGTCTTTCCAAGAGAATGTGAGAATATACACCGGATCGGCCAATTTATTAGGTGTAGTGGTCATCTGCTTGATGCTTAGAGATGTACGTTTGCAGACCTTCATGTAACAAAGTGGTTATCTGAGCGTTTTAATTATGTCAAACTACTTTCCGGCTGCTTTTGACCTATAGATCTGCCACTCACTGGATATTGTGTGTTTTACAAACCATTCTCTAAAACTCCCCATGGTGATCAATTTTAGAATGCACCCTTCATGGCACCAACCATTTTCTCAATCTGATGCTTGGTTTGAACTTCAGCAGGATGTGGATTACTAAATCCACTGACTTGATGAAGTCATTTAGTTATGTATAGTTAGCTCAGAAACAGGTAAATATGTCTACATAGGAAAATGGCTAATGTGAGTATATAAAACCCTCTACTAGAATAAATAGAAAACAAAAAATCTCTTCAATATACACCAACATTTTGAGAAGTTAAATATGTAAAACTTCATAACAAGGAGCACAGAGAAACTTCAGGAAATCCATATTGATTAAAGTCAAGCACAGCCTTGGGTTTTGTATATGTATTTTATCTATTTATAATAATAATAATAATAATACATTCCATTTATATAGCGCTTTTCAAGATACCCAAAGACGCTTTACATATTTGTATTATTCATTCACTCCAGTCACACCTGATGATGGTAAGC
>JAVQKC010145575.1:0-17322 GCA_036025475.1 Philypnodon macrostomus | reverse complement strand
AAGTGATTAAGGTGCCCGTTGGTAATAGTTGTAGCAGACGTATGGGGCAGACGTACGGGGTGATGTATGGGGCAGACGTACGGGGCAGACGTACGGGGCAGACGTACGTGGCAGACGTACGTGGCAGACGTATGGGGTCGTTTTCGCCGATATACACTTTGCTGTCGGGACGACAGCACAGGCCTTGTTTTACTATTTAAAATTGCTTTCAGATAAAAAAAAAAAAAAAAAAAACTAAACAAGGATCAAAACAAGGTCAAAGTAGGACTAAATTAAGGAAATCATGACTACAATTGGACTTTTTAAAATATATTTATGTAGTCACAACAACATTTTCATTCAAGGCTATTTACATTTTGCGAAATATGATGCAGCCCTAAAAATACCCCACATACTTACAAGTGGCCCAATCGCAACATATCATGAAGCCTTAAAGATATACATTGCCAGTTTGATTGTATCAGGATTTTCTGATAGCTCTTTGCGTGAAAACAAGCGAAAAGGTTTTTTTGGTAGAACGTTTTCTTGTGATTAGGGTGCTGTGAACGTTTGTGGAAATGAGAAAAGCTGAAGATCTGGAGGTAATCACTGTTGGAGACCCTTAACAAGACAATGTTTTCTGGAGAGGGCTGCAGTGAAAGCGCAGACGTGGTGCACTGTTGAGATAATAGGAGGAAAGGCAATATAGGCCTACTGGTTTGTACCATATATGTTTACTATAAGAAAGTTTGACTATAATATATTTTTTAAACATTAAAGCTGTAGCTAGGTTTCCTAAAAAATGAAATAGTTAAAGAAAATACTTAAAAGTGACTATCTGACCATGTTCTGTGATGTAAAGTAGTAATTGGGAAATAACAAAAAAATACCTTTAGTTATTGAGGATAACTTGACTTTAGCGCCACACTAATAAATTAATATGAGGTTTTATTAGATCAGCTCAAAGGACTGAAAACATATAAGTGCCATTTCATGGACTAAAATGAGACCAAATCGGGTCTAAACCAAACTTAACCGGGTCTATGCCAGCTCTATACCAGGACAAAACCAGATCAAATTCAAGTCCCGTCCAAAGATTTCACATGCAAACAAGGTATTTGAATACTTCTTGAATTAGCCCACAAGTTGTACCTTCACCACGGTTTGAGAACCACTGCCTGTCACTCCAAAGGTTTCAGACAGTATTTGAGTTCATTGGTGGTGACACAGTTAAAGTGAATGGCAGTGCTCAGGTAATAGGTGGGAAGGCTCAGAGTGACAGGGCCCAGGGAGGGAGGCTGTTGGAGCAGGAGACGAGATAAAGACGAAATCATTCAGTCAATCAGGCCCGGGCCGCGGTGCAATCATCAGATCTCATCTGTTTTCAAGAGCAATTCTGCCTTTTATTGAGCTGTTGTGCCTCAAACAGCAGCAGCAGCGGGAACAGTAACCCTTACAATGCCAGAGAGATCCTCTTAGGACCAGAGGGATCAGACAGGACTGGAGAAAACATAGACTATGGACTGTTGAGACAATTTTACACATGTACTCTTTGTCTGAGCGTACGAATTACGAAACAGACTTTAAATCCCAATTAAACAAATTATTTGAGTTTACTTTTGAATGTTTTTTCAAAAAAGGTTTAGGCTTCTGTGAGCACAGATTCACTTACTATTGGAGACTGCATATTGTCACCGTTTTACTGTGGGTTCTCTTTATCCTAGAAAATTGAGACATTTACTCTAAAAAGACTGCTGATTATTGAGACTCATGGTCATGTTCTCTTTATCCAACCAGTTTCTTTTTTAACTATAGAAAGGTGTAATTAAGTGTTAAACACATGAGAATGTCATCACCTCCAGGTATGTTTTTAAAAAGTCTAACATGGTGCAATGCTAGAAAGGTCCATTTAGATTTATAGGGTCCGTTGTAGGGCTGCACAATATATCACAAAAGTATTATTGTTAACACAAATCTGCAAACACATCATATTCTAGTCACAATTTCCTTAATTAGTATTGTTTTAGTGCACTTTTATTGTTGTTTTGGTTTTAAAGCAATTTTAACTAGTAAAAAATTATATATTTCTGCTTGCATAAAAACAATGCAGGAATATTGATTTGCAATATTCAACATGGTTATTGAATATCAATAGTTTTGTCATATCGTGCAGCCCTTGTTCCTTTAACGCTTTTCCCCATCTGTTACATTTGCTCCCCCAGACATGAGTCGTATGGTGGGCTCTGAAGTGTCCAAGCCAGCTTACGGATGCCAGGTGACCATTCAGTCTGAGCAGGAGAAGCAGATGATGAAGATGTACCGACGGGAGGAGAAGAGAGAGAGGAAACGTGCCAAAGCCACGGACGACTGGGATGGCTCAGAGACACCCATGAGCTTTGACCCCAGAGAGATGAGAACCCTGCGGTATGTGCCATTTCAGTGGCTTCTGCTTTGTTCTCGCCCACCTGTGCCTTGAAAAACCTTACAAGCTTCTGCATTTTTCATGTACAATAGAAATAGAGATAGAAAAACTCAACATACACTCACTGGCCACTATATTGGGTAGACCTTGCACCTAATAAAGTGGTACCTGGTGTGGTCATCTGCTACTGGAGACCATCTGCTTCATGTTTTGTCAAGTAGAGATGAACAATATGAGACAAAAATTCACTATTTGAGAACCATGTTGAATATTGCTCTATGGATAGTTTACTTTTAATATTCTGAAGCAAGCTATTTAATCTGATGCAATTAATCAAAACATAAAAATAATAAGTCTAAATTAAGGAAAACTGTCTAAAATTTGACTTCTTTCATTCAAGGCTCTTATGTGTAAAATGTCAGATTAGAGACCATGGTGTCATCACAATTATTTTTGTGATACAGATATCGCATTTGCTGATATTGTGGTAACAATGATTTTGCGATATATTGTGCGGCCCAATTTTAAAGTAATCACCTTTCTTCTTCATTATGATGCAGGTTAGTGTTGAACATATGCCCATGGCTAAATCCATTTGGCTTGATGTTAGTTGATAGGCTGTGCATGTAAATAGTTCTACCTAATAAAGAGCCCAGTGAGTGTATTTTTTTGAGGATTCCTAGACAATTTAAAATGGGATAAAAAAGATGCAGTGATCTGTTTAATTAAAAACTTATCATGCACAAATCCACTGCAGTGTGAAGGAATGGATTAGCTGAGGTAAGCCACTTTTGGAAGAGACATAATGTAAAATTATCTTTGCTTTAGTCACTTATAATCAACTGCATTTCTTTCACACAAATACATGAAAGTTGATATGTTAGTTACTCATTATTTCCACCCATTATAGAAAAGTGTAGTAACCCAGCCACAAGCCTGGACAAATGAAGCTGGAAAGGCACCCAGTGTAAAAACCTATGCTAAAAATAATTAGCAATTTGCTGCATGCTGTATTAGTTTGTCAAGTAGCTTTTCACACATTGGTGCTTTAAAGCTATGCTAATGCATAAGAAGTCAGGGTGAGTGTGGCTGGCTTACCAAACTAAAAGTTATATTATTTACAATACTTCTACTTGATAAATTGCAGTATGCCATGTATTTAGTGATACTTTTTAATAGTCATTGTTTGTGCTGTTTTCTCTTATAGGGAACATGCTCTTCTGAACGCTCGCCGTGACCCTATCCTCTCCAGAGAAAGAGTTTATGAGCGTGTCCGATATCCAAACGTCTATGACAGCTACACAGAGGCCACCAAGGCTCCTGCCTTTGTTGGAGGAGCAAGGGTAATGCCTGATTTCTTTCTAATATAAGTTAGGGACCAAATAAAATTTTACCAAGTACCATGACTGGCCCTTGGATCGCACTTCCAGCTTAGAGGAAGACACTGCTAAACCCCTATTCACACTTCACCTACACACATGTCTTTGGATGAAATACAGCAATCTTATCTGACCTTAAAATACCCTTCACAGTTTTGTCTCAATTTCAAACCGTGATGTATTGAGTCTTTGAGGTATAGAATGGTGAGGTCTTTGTGTGTGACATTCAGTTGCTGCTGCCCGAGGGAATCCGCCGAGAAAACGCTAAGATGTATGAAGAAGTGGAGATCCCGCCCAGTGAACCCATGCCCATCGGCTTTGAAGAGAAACCAATCTACATCTCTGAACTAGACGAGGTAGGACTTGCACAGTTTGCTAATCAATGGTTGTCAACATGGGCTTGTTCTAGTGGTACTTTGACCTGATTTTGTACGATTTAGTCAAGATTTAGTCCAAGGTTTACACCTGATTTAGACCTCTTTTGCTCCTGTGTGTGTGTTTGTGTGTGTGTGTGGTTTAGACCTGGATTTAGAATTCACACTGGATTTGACTGTCTTTAGGTGAATCATGCTAGTTTGGACATGATTTAGACTTTGATTAGTTGTGGCATAGACTTGGTTTAGAACTGATTCATAACTGAAGTAGACCTACTTTGTGTTTAACTCTAGTTTGGACAAGGTTTTTGATTTTATTTAATGCTGGTTTAAATCTGGTTTGGACCTGGTTTAGACCTGGTTTAGTTTTCTAATGTGCACTCAGATCAGTTTTATACTCAACATCAACTGCTGCTCTGAAAAACATACTATATGCTCATTCACACTTGATTAACTTTTATAGTTTTTTAAATTTATATATTTATTTAATATTTCATAAAGTGAGTGGGGTTTGAGGTTGGAGAATATATTACACATGCATTACACCTAATGCTAAGTTATATTATGTTTTCTTATATTAGATCGTATATATGTTCCTCTGTTTGTGTAATTACTACTATGCATCTTCATTAGTTCCTTAATTTTGTCCTGAATTGTACCATGTGCAGTGAAACCATTGTCCATGCAGCTACGGTCTTGTCTGCAGCAGCCCAGTGTTTTTAGGTAACAACCTTTGTTATTATTATGTGCATAATGTCTGTGAAGCTCAGACCTACAGTAGAAGTATAGTATACATGTTTCTCTCCATCTCGGTAAACATGGCGGCGATGGGATTGTAATGGCCGCTGACTGATGTCCTTTTTTAGTGGGAATGCAGTAACGCTCAGCCTCCTGTCACTACCCACAATGCATCAGCACCAGGGAGTGACATTTTGACTGACACACTCACACTGAAAAGCAGACTTTAGCCGGGCACCTCCTGGATGGATTTTAGAGCAGGTGGGTTGGATCATTTCCCTTAATTTAGGACATAAGGTTTACTGTATGTTGTGAAATTTTAGCAATGTTACCAAAACTATTATATTATTTTAGCACCAGAACACAAGCAATAGCAACTAATTTACATACGATAGTGTGGCCATATACTGCTGTCTTTTGATGTCACTATTGCGCGAAGTGAGAATAGTGTAAAAAAAACACTTTTTTAATCCCATTACAAGCAGCCCTATTTTACACATTAGTTGAAACATTATTTTCAGATTTAAAAAATAATAATAATACAACCCATGTAAATATTAACTTTGTTGTATTATTGAAGTTTATTTTTTATTTTACCTATTAATTTATTAGTGATGATTGCTGGCTGACCAACACTCAATCACTCTGGGAGAAGTCTGTATGTTCTCAACTTGCTATCACGTGTCCTTTCCATCAATGACACAATATTGACAAGCTGTATAGACCAACACCCAACTGAGTTTCCTCTAATAACATTCACTGAATTCATAATAAGCATAGTAATGTATGAATGATTGTATTGTCAGTCACAATATGTGTGTGTATGTGTGTTCACCTTAAGAATTAATGTCCATTGGCCATCTTGCAGCTTCACCTCATTCCAACTTTAACCCCATAAGCAAATGAAAATTGAAAACGCGTCTTATGTCGCAATTCCCATACGTGGAAATCTAAACCAACCTGCACAATAATGTACACCCAACTCAGATCTTGCAGTCTCTTGTCTTTGTCAGTTGCCCTGTCCCTTATTGGTTTTGAATCAGTACTTTGCACCCTTTTCTGGTCTGAAAAGACCCAGTCATCATTGCATTTGAGAGTCCCTGCTCCTGTGCTGTCTGTCTGAGTGGGCTTTGTAATCCATCATTAGGACAACATCTCGGTAGATTCGACTGGTGTGAAAGGTCAGCCCTCTCCTCCTCCCCAGACTGTGGCCTTTGGTTGATGAAGACCCTGAAGTATGAAAGAGCCCTAAGCCTTGCATGCATTTTGTCACACTTGGAGCTTGCCTTAGTGTAAAATGCTCCAGTCTCTTAACCTTCCCGTCAGTCATGCTAATGGACGTCATAATAAACAGCATTAGCGCCTGTGAGCGGATCAGTAATTGAGTGTGTGTGGTGGGAGAGAGAGAAAGTGCCGTGACAAATTGATAAAAGCATGGTTTAATCACATCTGGGCTGTTGCTTGATGCGGTTTCTTCTTGTGTTGTTTGCATGAACACAGTTTGTAATGCAAGGCGCAGGTGGGAGTGTGGGGAGTCAAGTTATCCAATGCTTGTCAATTTTAATTTTATCGGCGAAAAGGCGATATTATGGAATCATGTTGGTGTTCGTCCGCGTCCGCAGATCCTACGAGTGAACGCGATAACTCAAAAACAAATTGCCGGATCAGTTTCAACATGTGCACACAGGTACATACCATAAAGACGCCGAACTGGATTGATTTTGGAACTTCTATAATGAATATTAATTACTGGCCAAAACTGTGAACGCAATAACTCAAGAAATCTTTGCCGGATCTTTTTTAACTTTTCTAGACAGTTCCATATCATGAAGACACTGAACTGGATTGAGTTTTGTACGATTAAGGACAATTAACTAATTAAAACCCTGACACTCTTTTATTGAGCCATTAATCCTGCTCAACATTAACTAAATCCGATGAATTTTGCCACACAGAATTCTCCACATTGTACCCAACAAGAAGTCGGCCATTTTGAATTGAAATTGGGAAGTCAGTTATATTTGACAGCCTCTAACTTGCACCTACTTTGCCCGATTAGGTTCAAACTTGAAATACCTAATTCCCCCTGACCCTGAACACATCTGACCAATATGAATGTAGTTTTAGAGAAATGTACTAAATTTTGCAAAAAACATCAAAAAGTGAAATAGACCCTTCCAATGTTTGTCATGGTTTGGGGGCAGGCCTCTTAATTGCTCGTCAAAAATATCAAAACCCTTAGAAAACGCATAATGTCTGTTGCCAGTTGTGGCAGATGTATGGGGGAGTTTTGCCGATATACATCTTGCTGTTGGGGACGACAGCGTAGACCTGGTTCTTCTAGGCACGGTGGCAAAGTGGTTAATGCTCTTGTCTACCAGCAAGTGTTGTTGGTTTAACAATTGGGCCGGCCGCTTGAATCTTTCTGGGTGGACTCTGCATGTCGTCTCCGTGTGTTGCTGTGGGTTCTCTCCAGGTACCCAAAGACATACACATTTTAGAAAAATTGGTGATTCCAAATTTATGATGCCTCTATAGTGATTGTGAGTGTGATTGTCTGTCTATTTATGTTGCTGTGTCTCAACTCTGCGACTATCTGGTCACTGTCCAGGGTGTACTCCTCTTAAGACCCATGCTGGGACCCCAACAACGCCTAATGGGAAAAGAGATGTACGTAGAGTTTACCATTTATTGCAACTTGTTCTGTTCTGGAATCTTCTGGGTTGCATAGGATTGCAGTCAGTGTATAGTAATAAGAGAATCAGGTTAAATCACATTTAATACATGGAGTTTTTTGGTATTTGGACCTTGGATGTGATATTTTAGAATGGCATCATGACATCGTGACAAATTTGCTGTAATTTCTGACCAATCAGTGCCAAGGTGGGATATAGCAGTGTCGTCATGAACAAAAAATTTCAGGATTATTGACAAGTAAATCATATGTAAATAGACAACACAGAATCCAACTATTTTGGAAGTTTCTGAAGGCCAGGCATTTCTTTTTGCATTGCAGTCTATGTTGAAAATCAGCATGGGATTTTTTCCCGATGCAATAACCATTAGTAAAATGTATTTTCTATTGGTCTATTAGTCATTGCATCCATTCAATGTAATGTTGGTGTCCAGCGGTGGTTAGTCTTTTTGGGGTTTGCCTGAATTTAAATCTAAAATGGTGGTATAGTTTTAAGAATTAAGGAAGGCATCCGTCTTTGGAAAGCCCATTTCCTGCAGAGTGAAATATTAATGATATCAGAGAAGCAGATTCTTCACTCACTAGGAGCGAACTGGAAAGCTTTTTTTTAAAGTATATTAAGGTCCATTCTCATCACTATGGTAAAAGTCTTCATAATTATATTGGCTAGTGTGTATTTAATGTACATAGACAAATTACAGAGGTCAAGTAAAGAAAGCCTTTATAGTGCCCCCATGGTTATGACCCCTATGGGACTCTGGACACAGCAATGAAACTTGGTACAGTGATTCTCCATCGTGTACCCAACATAAAATCTTTCCTCTTTTTGTTTTGTTTTTAATCTATTCAAAAAGTAGTTCTAAACTCGGCCCCTTCTTTTTCCAAACTCCAAATGTATAAATGGGCTGCATAGGAACTAACAAGTGCTAAGGCTTATAGAGCAGACTTTTTAAGGTAGAGTGCACAAGTGATAAATTTTCTAAATCTAGATATACGATGAAAAATTAAGCCAAATTCAGTGTTTTGCAGTAATATTGATGGTATGGATGTATAGTGTTAATTTAGTTATGAACAAATATTTTGATAATTGATTAGTCTGTATTGTTTTTTTTTTCTTGAGAGATGAATCAATATCTCAATTCAAGTTAAATGGGAAAATGTGTTGGACTTAAAAAGATTAAAACATACTAAGAAAAACTAATACAATAACGATAGTATTGGAAAAAAAAACATACCATTATCTTTATTATACATTTGTGTGCTTAGGTAATGTATGTAGGTAGTGATTAATTGATTACTAAATTTACATTTTAACACAAATTGAATTGGGCTTTTGGAAACACAGTTGTCCTTAAACCTGTCTAAACTCAGCATTGCCTTTTTTTCCTCTCCTCTTCTCCCCCCTCCACCTCCTCCGCCCCGGTGTAACTGATATAGATTGATATGGCCGCCCTTCTGCTGAGCTGTGTGAAATAGCCTCCGTCAGGCGTCAGGCAGCAGCTCTATTCATTAACTTAAGCCTGGGCAACTCCGTAACAAAGTGCCCCACTTTTGCAAAGCGCCTGCACACAATGTCTAATAAGTCTTTAGGCGCTCTTAGCAATGAGATTTGGAAAGGCGAACGTGTGCGCCCCCCCCCCCACAATGCTAGTACTATTGTCGTTTATTGAAGTCTGTAATAGCAAACAGGGCTGTGCTACGACTTTAATAGCTTTGTGAAACATTAAAAAGTGGGGGATTTATTAGAAGTGCTTTTTAACTAATGAATCAAGGTCTCGGCATCCCACACTTTGCCACAGTGGTAAAAGCCTTCTCAGTTGATCTGAATAAACATGTTACTGGCACACACACAATGTCGGTGTGCTGATGGAGGAAATGGAACACACTATTTTACAAACGATGTAAAATTTGACCTGTTGACCTTAATAGAATCATAGAAACGGTGAATTTGCATGTATGTTTCAAGTTGTATTTAATTAAAGGAACCTTTTTTTCATTTTGTAGTTTTTTTTAAGCAGAACCATGACACTTTTTGACAATAATTAGTTAATTAATAAATAGTTTTGAAATCATTGTAATGACAAAGTTTATGTTGTTGTTGTGGAGTGAATGAAGCTGACACAGAATGGCAAGAGATCAAAGAAAGATTCAAAACTGAACTGCAATTTTACTGTTGATATGTATATAGTATTTGTTATAATAAAGGACACTCCTGTTATCCAAAACTGTAGGGGGTTACTAAAACAAAAACAAAAAATTGCAAAGGTGTATTATTTATTAAGTATATTAAGGTCCATTCTCATCACTATGGTAAAGGTCTTCATAATTATATCGGCTAGTGTGTATTTAATGTACATAGACAAATTACAGAGGTCAAGTAAAGAAAGCCTCTATAACGCCCCCATGTTTATGACCCCTATGGGACTCTGAACACACTTACTTTGGCAGAGAGCAATGAAACTTGATTCTCCACAGTGTACCCAACAAAATATTATTATGACCCCACCCTACAACAAACAGGAAGTCGACCATTTTGGATTGAAAGTACAGATATACACCTTGCTGTCGGGGACGACAGCACAGGCCTAGTTTACCAAAGCTAACCACCTTTTGGTGCATTCACACCGTCTATTTGGTTGCTTGACATTCGCACGAAAGTGGCGAACAAGTCGCTTCAAACGGAGGTGAAATTCGCTTCTATGAGGGCTGTACATCAGCTGGAGTTTGTTTATCCTCCATGACACTTGCTCTAGGGCTACGTCATCAGTGCGTCACTACCCACAAAAGCAGGCTCCTGATTGGTTATCGTGCTGCCAAAGTTCAGATTGTTCAACTCTGGCCAAAATTCACCCTGTGTCTCGTCGCGTGTTTCGCCTTTTCTTAACTATCGCCCCACAGGACGACTTGTCGCACCACAACGCGCTTTTACATAGACTTAACATTGAAATCAGTCGCTCTTGTCGCGTCCGGTGTGAACGCACCTTTAGGGTGACTAGATAATAATGGACCAAATGTGGGAAATAAAGCGTAAAACGGGACAAAACGGGATATATAGGACATGTCTCAAACGCAGTTATGTAGTATTAAATAAATAAATACATATTGTCATTCAGCTGTGTAATTAACACTTGACACCTCTATGTTGTCAGCTTCACAAGTAGCTGGCTACCAGTCCATTTATAGCCTGTAGTTGGGCAAAATAAATTATATATTTGTGCTGGCATTAGTCAAAATGTGGGACACAGCCTTTTGTGATGTTAGATTTAATCTGAAAAGGCAGTGCAACACCTTAGGATCCAAAGGAGCTACGAGCTAGCACACGCTATTTCCACCAACCACAAACACGGACATTATCTGCTCATACTTTTATGGAGCCAGTGCCTACAGCTTTCAAACAAGTTGTAATTGTAAATCCTGGAGGCTCATGGGCAGTTATTTTTTATTGCTGGAAGCAAGATTATTTTTTTTTCAAACAGGGATGCACTTAAGTTACAGGTAGAATGTTTATTAGTGTATGTAAGCATAGCAGTGCATATGTGTCCCCCTGTCTACAACTTTATTTTAGTGCCATAAACGTGACGTCAGGTGCAAAAGACCAATTGTCTCTTTTTTTGTTTATATGCATTCAACTCATATGGACTTTTTATGGAATTTTAAAATGCTGTATTCTTTCCAAAAAGAACTCCTACTGCTTTAATCCACACACTCCAGGTTGTTTTCTTAATTAGGCTAGTATGTTTTTATTTTAATTCCAGTAGCCTATTCCCTAAACGTACCCATTTCCTGGATTCCTACGTTTTCCCTAATCTCTCACCCAATAGACAGCCTTTGCGACCAACACGAGCCAATCATATCCTCTCATATCAAGGCTAATCCCGCCTCCCTGTTGTGTTACGGAAGTTGTCTCTCCTCCATCACCCCTCCACTGTCCGCCTCCGTCTGAATTACTACCGAGGCCAGCAGGGCGGGGGAACGGACACAAAACATGGGTTGAAGACGGCTGGAAGCATAATACAACGGCGTGTGCACTCAAAAGGTATTCATTTGATATATTTTATGCTTAAAATTGCACCTATGTGGGAACTGTCGCGGGGTGTTAGCGATTTAGCGAGTCGATAAGATGGTGCTGTAAAAAATCCGATTTCATTTGTGAAAGCGTGGGGAATGATATTGCAGAAAGCTGTCCACTCGAGGTTAGTAAAGTGAAATGGTTGATTCATTTTTTGCGTTATGAGCTAAATTGTTGCATAAATTGGATGCGTTTTTTCCTCTTTGAGCTTGACGTGTGGGATGAAATAGAGCTTTTCAGCACCACGGACAGCAGACAGATTTAAGCGCTGGGCTATTGGCTCAAGGTTTAGTTTAGAGCTGCACGATTTTTATGTGATATTGTTTTTAAACCCACGATTCAGTTCACAGCTCATTTTAAACCTGTCTGAAGCATTAACTCTTGAAAGAAGAATATATATTAAATATTAAACTTCCACAAGAATCACACAACTTTCAGTTTGTAGAAGTTAAGCAGGTTTTTACATATATTTAGTTTTGTCCAGAGGATATAATATTAGTTTTAGTTTCACCTAGTTCAAAATTTGTAATAATAAATAAAAAAATAAAAATACATACATACATACATAAAAAAATACACCTAAAAACGATGGCCCTTTTGCAATTAATCGAAAACATAGTTGACAGATTAATGCAGCTTTAAAGGTTAATGAAATAGTAACCAACTAATTAGGACTAATACATGTAATACCAAATACTGTAGTGACCTACTTAAATAGTATAGTACGCACTACTCAGATCTGATAACACTTTCACTCTCAATGCCTACACTGTTGCACTACAAAGAATTGAAAAGGAACTTGAGCAGACTCACATTTGAATCTATAGTGAAATGATATGGCAACATCCTTTTGCAAAATAGCAGAGTCCTATAGACCCTTTCAAAGTTTGTAAACATAAAGTTCTAAACTCCAGAATGGAGGCAAGCCCATAATACATTTTTAATGGAGAAATTAACATTAGTCCAAAAATATTGCAAATTAAGATTGTTTTGACAAAGTCCAACCACTCTGCTACATGTAGGTAATGTCAGAAATGTTGATGACTACCGTACAATAATCTTTTCATTGTATGTTCAGAATTATTCTATCTCTCACCACAATCACTACTTTTTTGTAAAGTTAATTCACTTTTGCTCCAGTCACCTCCATTCTGTCATTTTGAACATTCCATTCGACAAAAATCTTAAAGGGTCTATTTAACAGGTGCTAACCAGTGCCAATAACAGTTTATCCAGAATGTAAGCTATTGTACAGTACAGATGTTTCAGGCATGAAATACATTTATATATGTGTTTTCAGTTTGATTAACTGTTGTACAATGTACAAAATACAAAGTGAAAAAGTCTAATTCATTTAATCAAAATAACTGTTTGAAGTCAGATTCTTATAGATTATAGGTTATGATGATTAGGTATGCACTGTAAAGGTAACGGCTCAACAGTGTTATCGGACAATATATTTAGGTTTAAAGCCAATTCGAAAAGTGTCACTTTATTATTTTAACTTTTTAGAGTTTTTTTTCTGGCCTTTTAGTACATGTTATCATGCTATATATGGATTAATAAATATAATTAAAAGAACCTGTACTTTCATGAGGATTTCCTGTCCTTAATATAAAAACATAGGAAACATGTTTTTGTAGACGGCGTATCTAGACAGCCTAGAACTTAATAGTGCATCCCTAGTGACATATGATCAAAAATAAAAGGTCTTGACTATAGTGATCTTAATGTTGCATAAAGCCATACTCAGAATGCAAGACTTGACATACCATTTTCCATTGTACACACCTTTCTTTCTCGTTTCAGCTGGTAGCCATGACTCGACTGCGGAGGAAAGCTCTTGTGGCACTCTTCCTCTTCACCCTCTTCATCTTCGGAACCATGATGGGCCTGCGCACCCTCAAGCCCAGCGACGGCTTCTCCGACATGGCCCCCGGTCTAGACTTCACCGGGGAGCGCTTAGACCGGCGGAGATCGGACAATAATGGCATGGCCGTATCTTCAGCACAATCCCAAATGGACCACAGTGACACCAAAGTCGTCTTCACCAGATCGGACCGAGAATACAGCATCTTCTACGACGTTCATATCTTCTATTATCTGTGGTACGGGGCCCCTAATATGGATAGTAAGTATATTCATTGGGATCACATGCTGGTGCCACACTGGGACCCTAAAATCGCAGCCAGCCACGCCCTGGGCAAGCACACGCCGCCAGACGACATCGCTGCAAGTTTCTACCCCGAGCTGGGGCCCTACAGCTCCAGGGACCCAAATGTGCTGGAGAATCATATGACGCAGATAGAAGAGGCAGCAGCAGGTAATGGTGGTCTGAACGAGTGTGGAATTTCCCTTTGAGAATGTTCCCTTGTATTTTATAAAGCTGCAGCACCTGATATTTTTACTTTGTATTTGAGCAAAAATTTTAGCAATTCAAGTTCTCCTGTTCCTGCTTCTGTGAAACATATTGAGATGGTACTCAGATTAGGGCTGGGCAATATGGTGTTAAAACATGTAATCGTTATAGGGATGGCTGAGAAGCTTCAAATGAATTGCCTCTTGGGGGATAAAGTTTTGTGTAACCTGAAACCGGAGGTTATAATGATCTGCTAATCTGGGAAAATTTTTCATTTTTACTGTAATGATGCCAGTGTTCATATTAATTTAAAAAAGTAAAATGACTAGTATTAAGTATTATGAAATCCATGGATTGGATGTACAATTTGTAGCTAAAACTTTATGGAGTTGTAAAAATACAAAGTCAACAAAATTGTGACAAAATCATGATCTTGAGCTCAATAACATTGTGATATCACCTATTACTATCATATTTGATTAAAAAATAAATATCATCATGTTTTATTTGATAATTAAAACTAATTAAAAAGTTTTAAAAATATTATAAATTGGAAATATTTGTGAAAAACTCGTCGATCTAATTTAGCGTTTATTTAGCCTATATATTCATGTTTATTTTTTACTTTAGTAGCATTCTTCAATATGAGATGCTGCCAAAAAGTGTGAAACAAACAAATCTTATATAAGGTTACACAGGTTATATATATGAAAACCTCTAAAAGTCTTGTTAAACCATAAATGTTTAGTCCCAAATTTGTTGACTATAAAATAAATAATATAAATATAATCCAGACCCAGGAGTTGGAGGGGCCCACTGAGAGTCTAAATCAAGTCTAATATAGGACTAAACCAACACCTCTAAACCTCCGCTAAACCAAGACTATCAGGTCTAAACCAGGACTAAGAAATGTCAAGAACAGAACTAAACCAGAATTAAAACACTTCTAAATCAGCACCAAACCTGGACTAAACCAGGTCTAAACTTCCTATGTTACCAATCAAAGGCTTAATGCATGAACCCAATCAAAATGCTGTATGTAGTATTTCTGGGGCCCATTCTAAAAACCTGCACTGGGGCCCCACATTACTAAGACATGCTCAATGACCTGATGCTGAACCTTTCCATTGTAAATGATTTATCTCTGCTTCCAAGTCTTTTATTGAATCTACTGTCTCTATATCTCTGCTCTCCACTTACTGAGCGTGTCTCATAGGTGTGCTGGTCCTGTCCTGGTATCCTCCTGGAGTATCAGATGACCACGGAGAACCCACAGAAGACCTGGTCCCTGCCGTTCTGGACGCTGCCCACAGACACAGCATCAAGGTAACTGGTGAGATGACCGGTAGGTTTTTATACTTTTATAATATTAAGTGTAATAATTGTGATAACTTAAAGCTGCAGCATCTGATATTTTTACTTTGCAAAAATAATTGAGGTTATATGGTTCGGCTGGCTGCTAGCGTGGTGATGGAGGAGAGTGAGGTGGTTCTGCAGCTGAGATGGTAATGGAAGAGATTAAGATGGTTCTGCTACTGAGGTGATGATGAGAGAGAGTGAGAGCAGGGGTGTCCAAACTATGGCCCGGGTGGCAAATGTGGCTCACAGAGCAATTATTTGTGGCCCTCAGGCTTACCTCTCAATTGGCCTAAATAGACTTTTTACTACATGAGACTCAACATAATCCAACTAAAAGAAAGCATTGATTGCACAACGACATATCTTTCAACTTTTCTGTGTGGTTATAATATAGAGGGACACGCAATCATACATATGTGTCCAAATCAGATATAACCATAAAAGACCTTTGGTGAAGCGATATCGGTCACCTCAGCAAGAGGCTCTCCGCTTGTTAAACAAATGTGGACACCCCTGCTGTAGAGGCCAGGGCAAAACAGGGTCAGAGAAAGCATTGTTCAATTTTCCGACATTTTTTCTTACCAAGCAGACTACTCCTTTATGTATATGTTTGTATGGACCTAAAATGTTCTCATCAATTATTATAAAAATCAGTGTCCAGAGAGACCCCAGACTATAGCACAGACAGATCCATAAATACCCTCCAGCATTGCACTAATTAAACATAGATTGACCCTTTTTACCATTGAGAGTCTGGTATTGGCACACACAATGCAAAACAAAACTGATTTCCAACTAGCATTCTAAAGGAATCTTTGCTATAATCACTAGAAGATCCAAACATCTCAATCTCGGCAGGTGCCAAACGGTGCCGCGTTGCCATGGAAACCTTTTATGTAGACCTTGCCAGCTCTTTTCAGAGAAGATGGAGCGGAGCGCTGTCACTGCCTTTATCCTCTGACTGCAGTCAACACTATTTTCTGGGCTGACAGGAGCCATCTATCACACGGCTGTCGGATTATAACAACAGAACTGAATATAAGGCTTCCCTAGGGAGTGCTATGGTAGGGGTTGGTATGGAAAGAAAGACTTTCACTTCCACTAAACTGTTTGTAGTAAACAATGTGCCATTTAAAGCTGCAGTACCTGATATTTTGACTTGTATTGAAGCAAAAGTAATTACACCAGTCAATAGTACGGCATACCAGAAGTCATCACACGCTTCCACAGGACAGGAGTGCTCTGATTGGTTGAAACATTGTGAGGGAGATTTGTTTAAAAATCCACAGCTTATTCACAGGCAATTCATTTTTTTATTTCAAAGAAAAAAGATTAAACTTCAGACGGCTGCTCCTTATTCTGACTTCCTGGTTTATGTGAGACCCTGATAGAAGGTTGAGATGGACAGGGGGTAAGGTACTGCAACTTTAGGGTTTGTATTTATCTAGGTTCAGTCCATTTTATTTTTATTATTTTTGTTAAACCTTTTTAACAATATTGTTACTGTGACTAATTAAAACAAAATGACAGTGGCTCTGGAGAAGGAGTGGTTTTGGAGTAAAGTAAATGATTTGAGGTTTTGGCTTATGGTTAATTCTGTTTGTGTTCTCGGTCAGTCTGCCCAAGGGCAGATTTGGCTATAGAGGTAGTTTACACCACCAGTGTCCGACTGAAATGAGTCAATGAATAATGGACTAGTGGTAAAACAAAATGTTTTCCAGAGCAGTGATAGATTTGGGAAAATGCAAAAGAGGGTTAATATAATAACTGCGGTACAGTACATGTTGTGATGTTGCATCCTCCGATGAAGATATGAGACCTCATTATTGTCTTTACTCGCCTCTTGCTGCAGGCAACAGCTCCATTATCTCAACTTTGTTACATACAAGGACAGTCTGTTCCTCTTTGTAGGAACAAGCAAAAACACTGAAAACTCATATATATATAT
>JAVQKC010145572.1:0-10443 GCA_036025475.1 Philypnodon macrostomus | reverse complement strand
CCAGTGCCATAAACCGGTGCTCCTCAGGGCCGTGGTTTACCTCAGTCAGTAGAGCGAGCTTACAGTGTTTGCCCCAGCGTCGTGAGTTTCAACCCTGTTCACGACACTCCCCACTCTTCCCCGTGATTTCATCAGATCAATAAAGCCATAAAAGGCACAAAAAAATCTTAACAAAACACACACATATTTCCCACTCAGAAAACATTTAACTTTCCAAGCACCATCCGGGCTAACCCAAGTCTAAACCAGGACAAATCTAAGCAATAAAATGGAGATTACTTTATAAAAATGTGCCAAAGAAGCTCGGGGATTATACCAGGATTAGACTAGGTGTAAACCACGTGTAAACCAGGACTATTCTAGGATCAAACCACGACCTTACTCAAGACTAAGCAGTGCCCCCCATGTCAAGAAACAGAAACTAAACTGTAAAAAGATGTTCTTAATGATAGACCTGTGTTTTTGCACCAAACCTTCAACTACATGGAGCAATATATAGCAAGATGAGTCACCGGGTGTTACTGTGAAGTGCCTTGTGAGATTTAAACAGGTTTTGGCCTAGTAAGTAACACCTGCTGCACATAGTGAAGGCTGTCAAGATATGATTAAAAAACTCAGGCCTCTCTAAATTAAGTGGAAAACCAAATTAACATTTTCAGTTTTTGAACAGTAAGAAGAGCCCACAAACGTTGGCAAACCACTGCAGTAAAACATATCTTCAATTTTGCATTTTTGTGTTTTAGCAGCCTGATACAACGGCAGACCTGGAAACACTACAAAACAGGTAAATTAGGCAAGCATTTGAAGATTGTCATTTCAGATTTTAATTCTATATTTTTTTTTTAGTCTGGCTGAGAAGGAAGCTGCCATCTCGACACTACAAGAGCAACTGAAAGAAGTTGAAGAGAAGAAAACCAGTGATGAAGTAATTGTCACTGCCCTGGCTTGAGAGGATGTATTGGCTATTGCAGTTCCCAGCCTTATATATATATACTTACATTCTGTTGTATTTGTTAACAGGACACAATGTCTCAACTAAAAGTATTTCAAACTGAAGCCAAAGAAACTCTCCAGACCCTCTTCCCGCAGATACCTCTAGAGGCAGAGCAGGTAAGATGGACGCTATTGCCAATTTATCACTCACATTATAACCTGCAGTAACCAGTTAACTCCACATCAATATATTTTTTCACTGAGGTCCGATTGAAGGCTGTATGTCTCATTTGTCAAGAAATGGTTGCAGTTTACAAAGAATACAATATCAGCCGGCCCACTCGCATATTTTAAACCCCATGTGGCCTTTGAGTCAAAAAGTTTGCCCACTCCTCTTTCACTACATCCATAGATCTCCTTTTTGGTCTTCTTCTAGGCCTCCTGGCTAGCAGCACTAATTTCAGCATTACTTTTTTACAAATATATTTAATATTCCTCCTATGTACAAAATATATCAATCTGGCCTTTTAGACATAAGTTCTTCTGATATGTAGGGATCCTGTGATCTTTTGTTGTGATATTAAAAGCGGTTATTTATTTTTAATTGATAGCAAAACTGGCTTGAGGGTTTTACACAGAAGGCTCAAGAAGCCCTTAGTCAGCAGAGCCAGGAACCTCAGTCAAGTACAGATGTGTCGGTAAATGCCATACTACTTATTATCAATATTGTACAATTTCTAAGACCGATTCTGTTCTAAATGTTTTCTATGTCATTTTTGTAGGAGTTAATGGCGAAACTAAAGGAGGCTGAGGAGAGCCACACCTCTCTACAAACAGAATGTGAACAGTATCGGACAGTCTTGGCTGAAACAGTATGTCATTTTATTCCCTCATAATGTCTTTTTATGATGTAAATAGGATAATATTCTTGTTTTTCTCCATTTTAGGAAGGCATGCTGAAACATCTACAGAAAAGTGTGGAGGAAGAGGAGCTGGTCTGGAAGTCTAAAATGGCCGCCTCAGAAGACCAGCTCAAGGCGGTGGGTTATTGACAAGATAATGAAACATCTCCTATACACTCACTGGTCACAAGCCAATGGATTTAGGCATTTAACAAACCTGATAAAGACCTGCTGATTTAGGTAAATGGGTTAAAGGTGTTTTTAAGTGACCAGTGAGTGTAGGGTGATCAACTGGATTATTTTTGTTCTAGAATAAGGAAAGTATTTTTAGTCTTGTGTGGTCACCTAAACAACTGACAGACACATATTTAGTCTATATTGTATCATGTAAACATACTGACTAATGTTACAGTTTTTAGATTGTCATTTATATTTTTTATTTCTTGCAGGCATTAGAGAAAACAGAAATGCTGGAGACAGAAAACCAAAGTATTGAACAGGTGAGGGTATTGTGGGATAATTAGTTGGTTTGAAAAATATGGGGAGCTAACTATCAAACACATTTTTATACTATAGATGAAGGAGCAGCTGGCACTGTTAGAAGCACAGCTGGAGAGACAGAACGACAGTCTGGACTCATTGGAGGAGCTGGAGCAGGTATTGAGCACACATATGCATGACTTAACATATACCCCAATAACGCCATTAATCTGAAAAAGGTCATATTTTACTTAATTAATGTAGTCCTTGGTTAGTATCTTGTAGTTGTAACTTTGCAATACTCAAGATCCTTTTTTATATATTGTGCAGCCTTCAAACTGATTTATGGTTTAAGTTGCTGCCTCTGAACTTGACTGTTGATTCTTTTATATTTCATGGTAACAAATATCGGGATGACTAATGAAAAGAATAATTATATGATAATAATTCTCTATTTGTTCTTCATTTCCTTCAGGTTAAACTGCATTTGTCTCAGTGCCAGAGCCAGCTTGATGTTGCCCAGAAGGAAGCCCAGGCTCACAAGGAGGAGCTAGCCCAGGTGACTCTTCTGTTTCGAAAAGTCATTTGTTAGTCACACACTCTTTTTTTTTTTTTTTTTTTATGAGATGACGTGTCCAGGAATTTGTGGAAATCCCTTTCTCACTGACACAACCAGCCCAGTGAGGTTTGACAATTCAACAAAATGTGACGGCTTCTTCTTACAGGTCCAAGAGCAGCTGGGCGAGGCCATGGTGCAGGCCCAACAACAAGAGCAGAATGGCCCATCTGAGATTCAACACAGTCAGGTCAGGGTGCAAAAGTCACAAGCACCCATTCATAGCTAAAGAGTACTGGACAGTAACTAGGCCTGTGGTATTGATGCATAAAATCAGTTGTAAAAACTTCAATTACTAAAAACACGTTAACTTGAAGCAGAAGAATATAATTTTTTAGCACTCGGGTGTAATAAAGGTCTTTCAAACTCCCATAGGATGATACTATACTGTCTTTAAGTATCTGTATTAATGTGTCCTCATACAATGACATATGTTTTAACAAGATGGTAACTTGCCTCGACTTGTTGCACAGTGGAGGTGGATCTGGTATGTTGGCTGCATGCACTTCTTAGGAACTACCGGTATATATAATGCTGTTGAAGTATTTTTTCTATGGGTACATTGTGTGCTTTAATTTGATTTACATAAAGATCATTTAACATAAAACTATTTGTGTGAGGGAAATACATTGTCAAAAAAGTAAGAGCAACATCAAACAAGTGATATCAAATCAACCTGGCAGAACTAAAACTAAACCATGACAATAAGAGGAGTGTGCACAGGTATGTATAGGAAGCATATGTGACATGACCTTAAAAATCTGCATTTGTAGTCTGCCCAGTACTCTTTAGACACACTAACTACCGTTTGTTTGCATCCAGTTGCTCTAACCACTGCAGTAGTTCACATTTCCTGGCATGGACACTTTTGTTGTTTATCTTTTTCCCCTAACGCGATCTTGGAGGGAACTAACCTGGCACACAGGTTGGATGACTTCTGTGTGTGAAGTTCTGCGGCTTTCAGTGTTTGCATAGAAACATATATGTCAGACATGCCCTGATGGCCTTTTGTGAATGTTTTTGCCACTAGGCGCAGCACAACTTGAGCCAAACCAGTGACAAGCTGCAGGAGGAGTCCGCTCAAAGACAGAAGCTAAATGAAGAGTTTGAGCAGGTATATAGTGATTGATTATAGTTGTGCACTTGATTTAGTTCTCAGTTTATTCCTCAGTTAAACACCCAATTTTGACTAATAAAATTATAGACTGCTAAAATTTTTATTTAGTCAAAAGGTATTCCAAATATTGTCAGTTTTATCATTATGACAATATTCAACAGTTTGCATGTTGAGTATTTCTCTTTTCATGCAGCTCGAGTAGCCTCGTCTTTATTTCACCCATTTTCAGTCTTAACGGTGCAGTAATCCTCACCAGGTGCACATGAATTTACCTGTATGTTCTGTGCTGCAGGCGCAGAGCACCATATCAGAGCTTCAGGCCGAGCTTGAACTTCTGAAGGATACAACAGAAAAGGCTGAAGTGGGCTCAGATGATGTTAATGAACTCAAGGTTGGAAAAATCAATTTATATTTGATTTCACAAATTATTATTCAACTAACTTTTGTTTTGCATACTACGTGCTTTGCCATAGATAATACTTTGTGTATTTACCACCTTACCCGAGTTCAGATTTACTAGCTTATTGAGCTTGGTGAGACAGTTCAGATGTTTTTAATAATGTTAGTCCAAAATGTTATAGTCATTTGCCTAAAACATCTCAATTTTTAGACTGCATGCTTTTAATCAAGATAATGATGTTTGCTAGGGTTAGTGACCACCTTTTGTATTTTTTGTGCTAACTGTACAGTTTTTGGAAATAGGGAGCGTAACATCAGGCAGTACAGCCAGTGCAATTGAACTAGAACCCAAGAGGTAGAGGGGTCCACTTTGGGCCCGTAACTAAAACAGGACCAGAAAAGGACTAGATAATGTATAAATCAGGTCTAAATCAGTTGAAAACTATATTGGGTCTAAACAGGGCAAAAACGATCTTAACGAGGACTAAAACAGGAGTAAACGGGTCTAATCCCAGAACAAAACCAAGTCTTAACCAGCTCTTGGGCTCCTGATTAGATATAATAATCTCGTGTTGGGACAGGAGCGTCTGGAGAAGGAGAAGAAGCTGTCTAAAGATCTGGGGCAGGCGGCCACCAAACTCCAGCAGCTCCTCAAAGCCACTCAGGACCAGCTCAGTAAAGAGAGGGACAATGTGCAGACCCTACAGGAGCACCTGGGGAGCAAGGTAAGATGGCTACTAAAATACAGTAAATAAATACAACTATTGAACTGTCTCCCTTTTAACTGATTTTGTCTTTACAGGGCGAGTGTGTGGAGCTTAAAGAAGGAACATCTGTCTAAGAAGAGGATGGTCAAAGATAATACACAGAATATGCCAAATATGCCTTATTAATTCTTTATGCATTCCAAAGCTATTTTCCTGTACTGTAGTTAAATACGTTTATTGCAACTGTAGGAAACATGTTATCAAGAACATTTCAAAATAAGAGCGTATTATCTATACTGAAAATTGAATTCCATTTCTGGCTATGTCAGAAGTTATCTATTCCCCTGCCTTTTATTCTTAAAACATTTCTCCCATAGTTCAGTGTTAAAAGGGAAACCGAGTGTGCGTCAAACGTACATCAACCTGTGCAATTAATTTGTATGTCTTTTTTATGTTAATTAATGGGAACATTTTATGATTCAACGTGTAGCATTGTCGTGGCTTGCATTCTTTGCATCTGGCCAATATTAAAGACATGTTGAAATTTATATGAATGAATGAATAAACTACAGTGTAGCCCTGTCTGTAATTGTATTTTTTTTTTTAGAATAAAGTTAAAATTGTAATGGGGCATTTCCATGCGAGCTACAGTCTTTGGCGTCTTCATCGGGTTAATGTCAATGTGCATTTCTATGGCTTCCTCCCGCCGTCCAAAGATGTACACGTGTCAGGATACTCATCCAAGTGAACGAATGAATGAGGGAAGGGTTGTCTGTGTTAACCCTGCAACTGTCCCTGATTTACAGCCTATAGTTTGCTCAGATGAAACACATTTGAAAAAGGCTTATTTTCATTTGCTCTGTTGTGGCCGGCACAAAATTGAATCTGTCAAAATGCATATGACTTGGTGTGCTCGTTGCTGTTTTATGATCAGACGTACGAGGACTACATCAAAGACAAGTACTGAAGCAAAATCAAGTCTAAACCAGGACTTCTAAAACCTGCACCGGATCATATTTTTTTACCATGGAAATATTTTATTCAACACCAGTATTAGTCTGGACCAGCCATTCCCAAAATCAAGAGTGTTGCGCCCCCCCCCCAATCTTCAAATTAAACACCTAGTTCTAGTGAAATTTCAATTTAAATTATTGAAAACAGTTTATTAGCTTTAAAATGATATCTACATATTTAAAAATGCCTTAAATCCAAATGTATTTTTGTATGTAACACTTGGGCCTCCCTGCTGTACATTTGCAGACCCCACTTTGTGACCCACTGATCGTGACATTTGATTGCATTTGTTTAAAGAATTATAAATAAAACAGTGAATTGTTTATATTTTTTAATGGTATTCCTTGTCTTCAAGACACACATGTACAAATCCTGAAAATTTTAACTATAGTAAAAGCAGATATACATGGTTATTTCCAAGCACAGTTTTCCGAACGGCTAAAGCCCTAACCTGAACTCTTACCCAGAATGAATCACCCCCTTTAACTACGATCTTGTGAAACCCACTGTTTTTTTTTTGTTTTTTTTTTACAATGCGTTGTTCTCAATGGAGTTGATTTTTTTCCTCTCTACTTTTGACAGTTTTTCTGCAAATGCTTGGAGGTTGTGTTCGTCCATGTCATTGAATTGACAGTCATGTTTGGCATCTGTAGAAGATCATAGATATATACATTACAATAATGATGTATTAGTTTGTAAAAAGGACAGTAGCGGTATACTCACCCACAACTTTAGTAAGGTACAGTTTGGAGCTTGCATATTTCATTTTCAGCTTGATGGGTGCCTTGTCGTGAACCCTGGACAAGGAGTTACAAAACGTTGAATAAAACCAAGCGGCCATGTCTGCTTGCATCATACATCGGACTACAACATAGTATAAACTTACCACATGGCAAAGACCAGTTCCTCTTTGTAAGTCTCCACAGTTTCAAAGTGGCAGTCGTATAAGATGTATAAACATCCTTTGTCTAGCATCAAACTGCAGAAGTACTTGAATATGTCGCCCTTATCCGCCAGATCCTGTTCCCTGATAACCTCCTCCACATAGATTTCTTCCTCTCCAACTTTCAGTGTCACTAGCCGGATTTTCTGGGAGGCGTCTGCGTTTGTGCGGTTTAGTTTCATCTCATTGTAGATGGTCTTCACCTTCTCTGATACTGACACTCCGGAAGACTGTAGAAAGTGAGAATATAATAAAGTAAAGTAGTTATAAAGAAAATGAGAGGGTCCAGTACTTCAAATCCAAGAGATGTTACAGGATATAAAAGTAGGCTTATGAAATAATAAATAATAATAATAATAATAATAATAATAATAATAATAATAATAATAATGATGAAATGGGCCAATTATACATTTAAAAAATAACTAAAACCATAAACTGGGATGTTTGTACGTTCTCTGCCGTTTTGAGTCAGCCATGAACTATATCCAGCTGAGTTTTGATTAATTTCTAGGCCTTGGCTGTGTCACATTCCAGTCATTGTAGAACAAGTTCGCACAAGAAAGACCGCCCCAAGCGATTCTCTCAAGTTTGAACCACGAACAAAGCTGTACCTCCACCATTTTGGACACAAACCACACCTTCAAGCAGCACGGGCTCCCCACCAAACAAGCCCATGAACAGTGCCTTCTTATCGCATTGAACGTATGCACAAAAAAGTCGAAAACCCCTGCCACACAAGCGCGTTGTCTCTTGGCGCCACCGGTTCACTGAATGTGAGGATGTGGCACCGTTGTATGGCTTCAAAGCGGTGCACACCAAGGGCACGCTCAGAAGTTAGACAAAAGTCACACAGTAATTCAGTTTCAGGTAGAGCCGTCCACTTTGGAAAAAAGCACAAAACGACTTACCATGTTGAGGGTGTGTGAAAGAAAGTAGGAACAGAGGAAAATGGCAGCAGCCGTGAGACGCTGAAGAAGTAGTCACACGGAAGCAAGGCAGGTTGACTCACTGCGGATGGAGGAGGAGACTGCCTAAAGAGCGCACACCTCCAAACCTCAGCTCATCACGCCCCTGTCTGCCTCCCCCCCCCTCTCTATCCATCTGTCCCAGGTGCGACAGTCTCATTTGCAACATCAGCGTTTGCATTTAATCGTGCCGCTTCCAGATTTGAATGCGCAAATGTCTAAATCAGTAATTTCCTCTCACGTTGAAATGTTCTTTTTTTGGGTTAATGTCAAAACTTCACAGCACATAACATAAAAACTCGTCTTTTAGCATGGGACTTCAGGTGAGCTGGCAGACGCGCATGGGCGGGGTCAGTAAATTATACCCTTATATGGAAGCTAAACCTGTCCCACTAATCCGCAGTTCCTTATATGGTAAAAGGTGAGGTACAAATTTGGCAAATGTTGGACTACTTTTTGCGTTTTGGTGTGATATTGGTTTAAAATAGTGTGATTCAATTGGCTCATCTGCTTTTAATTGGCACTTTGTGATTGAGCCGAGGTGTGTTCTGTCAGATATCAAGAGGCCATAATAACAGTGGAAAGCATTGGCACCTTTTTATTATATTTTGTCAAATGCTGCCAATGCTGTAGCCAGGCATTGATCCTAAAACAGCCTGTATATCAGGTGCGCCATGAGCCTATATAACTGGCCGAGCTGTGGTCTTCTGCTGCTGGAGCCCACTTTCAGAGGTAGTCTTCTGCAAACCTTGGTACATGATAGGCTCTTTGGGTTCTACAATCTCAAACCAGTCTCTCCATTTCACTTTCAAGCATTTTCACCCACACAAATGCCATTCACTGGATCTTTTTATATATATATATCTTTGGACTATATTCTCTGTGAATAATCAGAACTTTATCATAACATTCCTATGCGTATGTGCACTGTGTTTGTTTCATGTGAGGGGTGGCCAGTGAACATTTTGAACAAATGACATATTTTCACAGGCCAGGACTTTGGGCTCATGTACTTCTTCAAACCTTTGACATTATTATCACAGTATAGCCGATAGACTCTTTAAAACGTTTGTCATGTGGAATGTTGGAGCAAAAGTGAGTTAACTTTACAAAAAAGTAGTGTTTGTGGTGAGAGATAGAATAATTTTGAGCATACAATGAAAAAAAACAAACCCTTGAGGACTTGTTCAGCCAAACGTCTAATGTGTACATTAAACAAACATACAATGTGAGGTACGTTCACTAATGTTCCCTAACCAGGCTCTGACATCACCTACATGTAGCAGAGTGGTTCTCATTTGTCAAAACCATCTTCATTTGCAATATTTTGTGGCTGATGCTAATTTCTCCATTGAAACTGTATTATGGTCTTGCCTCCAGTCGCCTCTATTCTGGAATTTAGTACTTTCTGTTTACAAACTTTGAAAGGGTCACTAACTAAACTAATAATTGAAGGTTTCATTAAAAAGTGAATGTAAAGTAAGTATCACAGGGTTTGTTTAAATGCATATAAATATATATATATTTTACCATGCCACAGCAAATCATCTGTCTCTTGGTGTACAGTGATTCACATATTGATTTAGACTCGACTTACTATTGATCTCAAGAGAAATCGCTTGGTCACTCACAACCTCAAAAGGTCAAAAGACTGGAGCGATGTGACTCATGTCTGTCTTTGTGTTTTATGCCAGATACCTTCTTGACAACACATTCCCCATTTAGGGTAATCTATTGATATGGATAGTTCATGTTACAGATTATCTTAAAGGTAATTAATTGCAGTAAAAATGAGGCAAAATCCTATATATAACTTGATATTATTATGTTTATTAATTCAGAAAATGTAAAACCCAAATGATTAAAAAAGGTCTAATTGAGATAAAAAAAAAAACATGATAAAACCAGGACTGGAACCAAATCATGTGACTAACTAGGCCTGTGCTGTCGTCTCCAACAGCAAGGTGTATATCGGTGAAACGGCCCCATACGTCTGCCTCATACGTCTGCCCCATACGTCTGCCTCATACGTCTGCCTCATACGTCTGCCCCATACGTCTGCCCCATACGTCTGCCTCATACATCTGCCTCATACGTCTGCCTCATACGTCTGCCCCATACGTCTGCCCCATACGTCTGCCCATACATCTGCCCCACCAGGGGGCTAGGGGGTGCTATAGAGGTAACTGCCATCATATTAGTCAGATGTTTTCAGGGCTGGGGGGTCATTAGGTATTTCAGGTTAGAGTCTAATCGGGCAAAGTATGTGCACGTTAGAGGCTGTCAAATATACCTGACCTCCCAAATTCAATCCAAAATGGCCGACTTCCTGTTTGTTGTAGGGTGAGGCCAGAATAATATTCT